>JAAIIK010000060.1:207029-230639 GCA_014706435.1 Silurus glanis | reverse complement strand
TTTCTTTCTTTCTTTCTTTCTTTCTTTCTTTCTTTCTTTCTTTCTTTTTTGTCCATTCTGGAAAGAAAAAAATGGTTTCCACTAAGGGGCGCCACTGAGACGCGTTTTAAAAAGGTTTCTTTCTTTTTTTTTTCCTTTCTAACAGGAAGCGCGTGTGCAGAATCACCCTGGCTTTGGATCCCGACTCTGTCACCGGAGTGGAGGCAGTTTTACCGGGGATCTCTCGGGGTAAACTAACTGTCCGTAATGATGGTTGCTTTCGGATACAATGCAGCAGCGTTGATGTTGTACTCACTCGGTAAGTGTGTTGCAGATATCTCAAGCCTTTTAATACACACAAGTGTTTGCACGCGCTACTTTTGGTTTGCCTGCTTTTTCAGCAAGGAAATGCACGGGAAGTGGAGGATAACTTTTGCAAAGCGGAACAGATGACTGATCTGTTTGTTGAACGCTTTCAAAAGAGGGCAACTTCTTTTCCAATGCTTGCCATTCCTTATTACAGCAAGTAGATAAATAAATCTTTCTGTAGGTTTGCTTTGGTTTGCAAGTTGTCATCCTGCCTTCACTGCGTTGCTGAAATGTTTATTATTGCCAGCTTTTCAATAATCTAAAATTGTTTATATTGATTATTAATTAACAATACAATCCAACAACCCAGAGATGAAGGAATTCCTGCAGTCTTGAATAACAATGTTTATCTAAACAAAGGGTTCATTGAGGGCATTTTTCTTCTTTTTTTTTTGCATCCATCATGCAACCTAAGTCTACATACTACATATGCAACCACTACGTATGCAACCACAGGATTTTGTTAATAATCGTGGTAGTGTATTGTTAATAGTATAGAATAATAATAACATTTATTAATATTATAATGCATTTGAACTTGGTGCTGTTATGTGTACAGTATTCAGTTTATATAAAAAAAAGAGCACAACTAATACCCATGAGTAAAACTTCACTTATCGATTATTAAGTAAAGGCTGAGGCTGATTTTTTATTTTTTTTTTTAAGACTAGACTGTTGACCCATCTTTCACATATTTAGTCAATAATGCATTTTCTTTACATCCATACAATACCTTACTGCATATTATGCAACCCAACAATATCCCTATGAGATCAGTAAAATATTCTGATTGATTGATTGATTATGTATTGGCCCAACATAGTATGCACCATCAAGATAGAGGTGCTCTGATATACTCATAAGGCGTAGTATTGATGAATGGACATTATGATTTAATGCATTTTTTGGAAAGTTTAGGAAACAAAAATGGAAACAAATTAAAACAAGAAATGCTCATTTGAACATGAGTTTATTGAACACACCACGTTCCTTTTTAGCCTTGCATTATATAGTGCATCGCTACCTGTAAATCCTGGTGTTGTGTATTACATATTTACTTAATGATGAAGGTGATACTGTTTAGTAATGCCAAATGTACAAACATCTTAAACTAATTACTATTTACTAATTACTAATACACTATTTTGGCATGTTTCAAACTATATGCAACCATAGAATTTGTGTTTTCATGTACTATTTAAGTATTGTATTATGTGGCTATAAAGAAAAATGCAGTATTCAGTACATGTTACACTACAATCCTGTGATTGTGCACAGTTATCTTATTTAGTATGCACTTTTGTTTGTTTAGTGAGCTTGTGTTTTGTTTCTATACTAATCAAAACGGAGTAAACCATACCCCACACTGGGGTTTCCAGATTGGATTGACTGTTTCCAACCCATTCACAGTTCTAGAGCTTTCCAATTAATTGTAACCGGATCCAAAGCCCAACTCTGCCAAATTATATACCATTTTCCAGCCAAATGGGATTAAAATAGCCCATATGGCAGCAAAAAGCATACATGCGCTTGCTGAATTTATTACATCTAATTTATAGAATTGCGGCAAAATCTCGAAACATTCAGAGGAAGCAATTTTATGGGAACACATACTCTTGTCGTTTCAATATACACTGAAGGTAAAGAACAAGCTGTAATATTTGTAGCTGAATATGACACAAGGTACAAAAAAAATCAAGGCTGCATAGGTAAGGTGTTTTTTTTTATTTTTTATTTTTTTTATGTAGTTCTCAAAGGACTGACTATGCATCTTTGCTTTGGAATCAGGATTCAATCTGGTTGCATTGGGGAAGTGTGGGTGGCGTGTGAAGAAATGTCATACTGAAACAGTGACATTCTGTATTCTGGTGTTTTCAAATTTACGTCTTGAACAGGTTGGCATTTTTCTAGTCCCTGTTTGCAACAATACCCTAGTTTGTCCAAACTAAGGTAACAGGCATGATGTCCTGATATATAAGGAACAGGAATCACTGCATGAGAAATGTGTTATTGAACCACACAGATAATTAATAAAAAAACAAAAACTTTATTACAAAGCAGTTAATGCCTGTGGATTTTCAATGCCTGAGCCCTATATAACTGTATTCAGCTTATAGAATCATTGTTCAGTTTCATCACCTCACACTCAGGAACAAAGGTTGATAAATTATAGCTTTCCCTCTGTCTTCTGCACACTCTTAAATTACACTAGTTATTGCAATGTCTATGCTTTCAGGCAAAATATATTAAATGTACACAAAATGTACCTTTTAGAGAACACCACTGACATAAAAGGTATTAGTGAGCGACTGGCGTTCCCCAAGGGTCACTACTCCGTCCACTTCCGGTTGCAGCAAAAATCAAATCAAAACTCCGGTCCTCACATTCATCCCATCAGCAGAATCTTTGCCACATTATCTGCATTCCCTGGATCAGAACGATACACTGTCATGCCAAATCAAGTCTCAAAGCACAGCGTGACTGGCATACACTTTCCTGAAATCGGAGCATGCTTGTAATTGCAAAATCTCATTGCTTTAGTGTTCTGGCTACTCAGTGGTGGAATGAGCTTTTGTCTTCAATCAGAGATAAAACTCAAAATCAATGTTCAACAGAAATCTAAATAATCTTCTTAACTTTTCTTTGCAGTTACTTTCTATCAAGTGTTTAATTTTTGTAACATATTTCATAGCCTATTCTTGATACCTACAATATTAACAGGGGCTTTTATTTTATTTTATTTTATTTTATTTTATTTTATTTTGTTGAACCATGAAAGATAGCACCACTAATAACCATGAGTAACCATATACATATTAGTATTAAGTAGCAGTCGACCGATAGTAGATTTTACTGACTGCCAATAACCGATTAATCAACCGATAGTTTTTAAAATGAATACTAGATACAAAAAAAATAATAATAAGCGTAACACCTAATGTAAAATGGTACAGAATTTTATTTAAAAAATAAATAAAATATTGAATCAATGTGCTCAATGAAACAAATGAATATATTAATTAATAAATATAATTATGCAATTAATAAAATGTAAATTATAAATACTTTTGTAATAGCGCTCTCTGTGCAGCATGCAGTTTTATGTGTAAAAACAAACAGCACGTGGCATAGAGGCCGATCTCATAATGACAGCGAGACTCCTCAGCTACTTCAGCAATCAACTATCTGTGCCAGTTAAATGGCAAAACCAATGAATCAATTGACCTCGCTATTAAGTAAAGGCTGAGGCTGATTTATTTTAAGATGGTATACTCATCTAAACTTTTATATTAGTAAAAGGACCCCCTAAAATAAAGAAAAAAATGAGTGGGTGTAATAAATATAGACAAGACGGCTTACTAACTGTCATTGATTAATCAGAATGCCTTTGGTGCAAATAGATGTAAATTGACTAAGCAAACATTATGCAACCAAAGTACAAATTACACAGAGACAATTGCTAGAAGTTTAGTGTGGTTTGAATGTGGTTTAAAAGCAAGCATACTTTTGCTACTCAAAAGAAACTTGTCATGATTACGGACTTGAAACATTTGTGGAGTGTTTTGACCCAGTCTGGTGTTAGGCTGCACAGAGTGATTGAAGGCACAGGGTGATGGCTGTAGGATTGATATGTAAAGTATAGGGTGCCCTGCCAGCTACAGGAATGAGGCACAAATGGTGTAGAAAAGGTGATATATATTGGAATATACAGCATACACATGCTAGTGCAAACTTCGATTGGCTTCGGGTTGGACCAGGGCCAAAATAACAAATGAAAAAAACAACAACACTATTTTTAAAAGCTAAATTACTTACAGAAAAAAAATATGAAAGAAAGACAAATCAACTTCCCTAACCTCCTGTAAAAAAAACTTAACAAAACAGAAGAAACCCAGATCCAACACACATGGCAACCACTTTACTATTATTGTGAACACAACCATTAAAAATATATACATATATTTATGATGACAATCTAGTGAACAGAAGCACACAAGGGACGGCACAAACTCAAAGTCAGAATGGCTAAAACCAGGCTATCACAGAACAAAATCTGAGCATAGGCACCAAGGCTCAAAACTAAATATTTCAAATAAAATTGGAAAACTTTTTGTATTTTTTTACTTTTTTGTATTATGCTATGAGCGGCATTGAACCTCGGCTCCAATGGTTGTGAGTTCAAATCTCAGCAACACCAAGTTGCCACTCCTGGGCCCCTGAGCAATGCCCTTTACACCATTGCTGCTCAATTGTATGAATAAGATAAATGTAAGTCACTTTGGATAAGGGCATCTGGCAAATTCGATAAATGTAAATATAAATATCAAGTTGCTTAGGAGCGCTGAGTCATCAGGGGGCCCCATACAAATAGAGGGTATTAATATACCAGCTGTTACCATGTGCCAGACTTTCACAGAAAGCCCTATTGTGGCCTGTAACTTTTGATGTCGCTTAGGGCTCTTAAAGCTTCAGAAACAGCACTGCATATTTGTATCATTCTTGTTTATGCTTCTTGAAACCAGCTAGTTTTCATGAATAAATGTAGCGCTGTTTAGAATCTCTGTGCTTTATACATGATTTATGTCAATATACACAGAGGTCAAATGAAGAAAAAGAACTGTAACAAAGGCCTATCTACATTAGAGAAACGACTTTGGTCCTAACAACAGTTAAATTTTGCTTAAGCCTTAAGCACTAGAAATGCTGGCTCTCTGCTGGCTCATGAATAGAGATGCATTAATTGCTACTAATTGTAGCCAGTTTTCTCCATCATCATCAACTTCATCATTCACCATTTTTTTCCTCACCATTTGCTCAGACTTTCCCCGGAGGCCATTTGCTGAATTGCTATTTGTTTTTTTTTTTCCCCCCCAAGAAGTCTCAATACACCTCTTTTATTATGTATGACAGGTGGAATATTTTTTAAACGACAAATGCTTCAGCTGTACATAATTGTAGACCATGACAGTTCGTTTTTTTTTTTTTTTTTTTTATATATATATTCAGGCCTGTTGAGAGCGACACATGGGACCAAATATGTAAAGTGGGATTTAAAAGCAGTGCTCTATGTATGCTAATGCTTCACTAAACAACTACTGTTGCATCACTTGAGCAAAGATTCCTGTGTAATGGAGAGCAAAAATAGCAGGTGTTTGTATATTTGCTGTTTGGAAAGAGCTCCTGAAGCTTGTCCTGGAGCAATTTTGCACCAATTTCTGGTACGTCAAGCTTTGCTCATTTAACAGGTGAATAATTGATACGCTGAATGAAGAGTACAGGAGAGTGGAGTAAACCAGGGGTGGCATGAAATCACATTGGGTATGGGAATGTAGTTCTGGATTGCTTATCATTGCGAAGCAGAGTTTGGATTTGTCTCAGGACTTGGGGGATTTAGCCGGAGACAGCCTAGGCATTTGATAAGCAAAAGGAAACTTCAGGTTTGAGAGAAGCTAAAGAATTTAGGTTAAATCTTACTTTTATGTTTATAAGTTTATATATCCGGGAGAACTTATACCCCAAGTGACAGGGAAGTGAGACATAGTGCTGTTAAAGTAACTGAGCACGACATAAAGAGAAAATTCTTCCAGTTGTCTTCGAAATAATATGTATAGGTACAGGTAGGCATTTTTTTTATCTTTCAAGGGAATTTAACCAACAAACACATGCACACACGTGTCTACATAAATGTCATACTTTAAAAATGTTTACTTTAGCAATTATCGTCACTTAATGACTACAAGATGCAGTTTTTCATACTTAAACATTAATGAATATTTCATGCCTATAAAAAAGACACTTGACATTGGTTGTTTTTATATATTTCCCATACTGTCAATTTCTTTTTAGGCTTGTCAGTCTTTTGAACTTGTAGTAGAAGTCTAACGCGTATCCCTCAGTCCATTCGTCTTTAAACATTTTGCTTTCATCGTTTTTGAAAGAGTTCCCTTGCCATTTTATTCATCAGACCAGAGAGGGTAAAACGCAAGGGGTAAAAAAATATGTAAAAACTCCATAAGCTGCCTTCAGGTAAATAATTTACATAAATGCATGTGATGGGACATGTGCTATTTTCAACAGATAGTGAAAAGATATATTAATATTTTTCAGCAGAAATGTTTTATACTGATATCATTGCAGAAATAATGCTGGATCAAGGGCCAGATTAACAATCACAATTTAGAAATGTCTGAAAATGTCTAATTATTCTAGCATCATTGAAGAGAATAGCTTTTTGAACTGAATTCATTTTTTTTGTCAGGCAACAAAGCACATGTACCATGTATATATTATAAACAATGAAATATTCATACAGATATACTTAGTATAAGTGAAAAATATATCATTGTATACATTGCCTATAGATAATTGTCATACTCTTGGAAATAGTTTCTTTATTTGTCATACAGCCTGAAATAAAAATACCCTTTTCCATAAAATGCTTTATTTACACATTTTGCTTCAGAACATAAATTAATGAAATTAAAAAGCAACATTTCAAACAATCAAAAAAAAAAAAAAAGACGAAAAACTAGAATAACGGTCATCAGTTCTTTGATTTAATACTTCATAGAGCCCCTTTTTACTTTCATTATTGCCATGAATAATTTTTAATATGTCTATGCTAGCTTTGCACACCTAAATTGGGTAATATTTGCAGTGGTCACATTCTGTGGTGAGAGGCAATGGACTACTCTCTTCAGATTTTACACAGATTTCTTATCTAATTTAAGACAAGGCTCTGACTTGGGCCACAGTCACCTTCCTGTTATTGCATTGCATTTTTGGCTGTAATGTTTAGGATCATTGTTGTATTGGAAGGAAGATGTCCTGTTCAACTTAAGCTATATAGCAGAAGGACATCGGAGCATCATTGCAGCAACTATTTTCTCTTCAACCCTGACTAATCGTCCCTGCTGAATTGAAGCCATTCGATTTCCATTTTTTTCCCCACAAAATTCTGTCTAAAAATAAACAAACCTCTAACTTAATAATCAATATTACAGAAATGGTATATTTAATAGCTATATTTTCATCTAATTAAAGACAAAATCATTTAAATCTGAAGCTGTTATTGGACACCGCAAACGAAAATAAAAACAACTACTAAGCAAAAACGTGTTTATTCAATACAAACAGATATTTACTATTCTATACTATTATATCTTAAAATTCCAAGTGTCAGAAAGCTAACATTATTAAAAGAACACATTTTAGCGTTTTACCAGTTACTGCAGTTTATTCGGGAAAGTGATTGTGCCTTTAATCTTTGAAGCAACAGGAAGAACTGTAACATAACAACATAACATACTATTTTATACACGTATAATGTATTTATTTTCATAATTTACTGATTAAACATTTATTTCGGTGAGTTTAAAAAAATATATATATCAGATTACAAAAAGGACGTCGTGAATAAACGTGTGCTGTGCTAAGGTTTTAATTTCTCCTCTTTTATATTTATTCATATCTATTTTTAATAAAAATGGTCAAACAAAAATGTGCGCTGCATTAATCGCGTGTTAATAAAATTAGTGCCGTTCAAATAAATCTGCATTAACGCCTTACTAACGCGTTCATTTCGACAGCCCTACTTAATATATTAATATAAAATTAATTTCTGATTTTGTTACCTAGTAAATGTATCCAGGCTGAACATCCACCATATACACAAGCAGAGAAAAGATGATGATCAGGTGATCAGGAATGTCTCTGTTCTCAGTCATGTTTACATCACTGATTCCCTCTGTCTCATCCACGTTACCCACATAATTCTTGTTGTTTTCTGCCTTGCCTGTTGTTTGCTTCGTAAACTAGTCTACGTCTGTGGTGTTTGAGAACCAGGAACTGATACACCAGTGGTAAAAACGGCAGGCAATAGAAAGTACAGATATTTAATATTATAATCATTTTAATACTTACTGTAAAATTAACTAAGACGTGGTCTGCAGCCTGTGAAATCGTGCTCAATATTAATTATATATAATATTAATTATAACTTAATATTTTGTTGCACAGTCATTAAAGGCAATTACTGCATACAAGTGGTTTGAGTAGCCCTCTCTTGGCCCACTCTTCATGAGCAAACTGCTCCACTCATCTGAGGTTTGATTTGTCTCCTTTTTAGGGTAGGGTGGGGTGGCTTTTAACAACAAATTCGTCCATGTCTATACATTTTACACGCAGGGCAATAAGGAATAAGACTTGAATAGAACAGTCAGGATATCAAGCGATACAGATCTAATCTATATATATATAAAGCTCAAATACCACTAACTGACTCACTTACTCATCACGAAATCTCAAAAACCACTGAACGGATTGCAATGAAATTTGGAACATACCTTCCTCTTGGGTCTTAGGTGCTCACTAAGAAAGGGTTTTGAAAAATTCGCCCTGGATCGCGGCTAACTCGCGAAAAACGCGATTTCTCACGCATTGTAAATTCTTCGAAATAACATTACGGATCCTAATGAAACTTAGTACATTGTTTCTTATTAGATGTTAGATGCACAATAAAAATTATTTTCAAAGTAGTTTGCCCTGTATCGGTACTACAAAGGGGTAGTACGTTATTTGTTGACGCTACGTTCTGATCTCTGATCATCCAGTCCTGCTCAGTGCTTACTGCTTATTGCCATATTGCTTAGCGTTCTGCCTTCCATAGCGAAGCATGGGTACTTTCAGCTAGTTATTTATAATTGTGTTTAATAATTTATAGCACACTCCTTATTTGAAAATAGTATTATTAATTTGTCGAACAAAAACGCATTTGAGTTAAATAAACAAATCAAATTTGAATGTCAATTTGATGAGGAGGGGAAGGAAGAGGAGGAGGAATGATGGTTCAAGTACAAATACTTCATAACTGTACTTACAGTAAGTAGATTTTTCTGGTATAAGTACTTTACTTACTATAAAAACTTTATAGTTTTTAGTTACTTTTAGTTTCTCATTACGCACTGATTTCAGACCATCAACCTATTTCTCGTTATTGTGTGGCTTTTTCCACCTACCACTGGTGTATATTTCCTGGCTATCACACATCACAAAGGTAGGCTAGTCTATGACGCTAACACTTAGCAAGGCAGAAGGCAACAAGATGTATGGCTAATGAGACCGAGGAAGTCAATGATGGGACTTCACTGGGAACATGACTGGGAACAGAGACATTCCTGATCACCTGATCATCATCATCTTTTCTCTGCTTGTGTTCTATATGATGATTGTTCAACCTGGACACATTCATTAGATAACAAAATAAAAAATTATTTTACAGCAATATACAGTATTAATATGATGTGAGGTCCAATTATGAGCGTGACACTAAAACAGGTAGTGGTTATGGCTTTTTACTTAAGTCAAAGCCCAAACTTTTTTACTATAACTTGAGTTAAAAAGTGAGTTTTTTATAACATAAGTATCTGTACTACAGATGTGTAGTAAAGGATGTGTGTACTTTTGCCATCTCTGGATATTAGTGGTGTAATGATCATGAAAATGTAATGACGTTCATCATGGAAATGTGCAATTCACAATTTGAACACCAGCATTCTATTAAATATGTATAAAATATAATTGCACAGTCTCTACACCAGAGTTCTTAATCTGCAATAAACCCAAAGAATGCAAATACAGTCTCTTCTGAAAGTATTGGAACGACAAGGTAAATTATTTTTTTGAATTGCAGTACACAGAAGACATGGATTTAAGGTCAAAACTGAATATTTATTGAGGAATCAGAAGTCTATCTTTTATTTCTTGCTATTTATATCGAAAATTAACTTAGAATATGCTCCATTTTTTTTAAACTCACTTGTTTTTTGGATTGTGTTTTGTTTTGTTTTTAAGATTTATAATCACACTCTTGATATCACCCAAATGAGGATGGGTTCCCTTTTGAGTCTGGTTCCTCTCAAGGTTTCTTCCTCATAACATCTAAGGGAGTTTTTCCTTGCCACAGTCGCCCCAGGCTGCTCATCAGGGATAAATACACATCATTCACCTTAATTCTTAAATTCTGTAAAGACAATTTCCATTGTGAAAAGTGCTATAGAAATAAATGTGACTTGACTTGTTTTTCAAGTGATCAAATGTATTGGAACATGTGACTAATTGGTTTCATGTTGACCACATCAGGTGTTAGTCAAAAGCAAGATTTGCACAGATTCACAGAAACTGGACCTTTCTGATGTTTAATGTGAACATTATCTTGAGATCTTGACCTCTATCAGCATGATTCTATGCATTGTGCGATACAATTGGCTGACTGGATAACTGCATAAATGAGCAGGTGTTAAATTGGACAGTGTGTGTGTATAGAAAGAAGGCGATCAAATCATCTAATATAATCTGATCCAGTTATGTTATAAAATCCTGCTAGGATATCAGTCCAGACAGAAAGATATAACTTTGCTATCATATTAACTTGATTAAATCATTTGTGGCATGAAGGTGCAGTGGGTAGGTTCTCTGCACCATCAAGCCAAGCTTCTGGATTTGTTTCTGAGCTTGGGAGAGAGTGTCAAGTTTGATTTTATTCCAGGGCTTTAATAGTACTTTCACAAATCATGCTTGTATTAAAAAGCCAACAAATTTTTTTTTTTTTTTTTTTTCTTTCTCCCCCATTCCTCATTTCTGGTAAAAAAAAAAAAAAAAAAATTCAAATAAAGAACCTCAAAAACAAAACCCTTAGTGTATGCAGTGATTTTTAGATCGATGTTTTCAGCTCCTGAGAAGCAAGACATTTTCTCACTCACTGCTTGCGTTCTAGTCCATTATAATCAGTGTGATGTAGTTAAAAGAGCGTTCATAGAGTGTTCATGAAGCGTGTCTTCATTAAAACAGTTTGTTCTACTGTGCAGGTTAATATCCGAGATCTGGTCCTGATTAAAATTCAAACCTTGTGAAATGTAAACCTATCACAGCGCAGGAAGAGTAGGCGTTAAAATCATGTTGATTTAAAAATGTTTTATAATTATACTTGTAGGATATCCCTAACCCGAAGGAATTGGAAGTCGGTGCAGATATTTGGTCATTATTGTTATTAAACTGGTACAGGAAAGCACAGGAATGATTTATTTTCCCTTTGTTCTCGCTTCGTTTCTCTGTCATACCCCCCCCCCCCCCCTTCTCTCTCTCTTTCTTTCTTTTGACTTGGAAGAGAATGTATTTTTAGAGAATGTCTTGCAGGTGGAGCTATTCTAACCACACAGACTTCAGTTCTTTTCTTTTCATTATAATATTCCGCACATACGGGATTTAATGTTGCGACAGTTTGACTGAACAGATGTAGCTCAACACCTCGGGTCCAGTCAGATTCCAAATACGCATAATGAAAAAAAAATATGAAAAGACCAATTGATGAAATGAAACCAAACTATGAACCAAATGAAAGTATCCACAATAAGGGTCACTGGTAAAAATGATCAGATAATGTCTGCAAGTCAGTGAAGTCTGGAATCGCTCAGGAATTGCTTTTGTGTTCCTGAAATCTGACCCTGAATACTAAACTGGCCCATTTTCTACAAGTATATTCTACATGTAACCTTTCACACAAAATAATGCCTGCTTCTTCGGGGTGACATGAAGCCAACATTTTTTCTAACTCTTTATCTTTTCAGACTGTTGCTCATGCTGTGCAGCACACTCTAAGGAAAAGTTATCCGATCCCATCCTCATGCATGAGCTCACAAATGCCCATGATTGGCTAGTGTGTATGTGATTGATAGGAGAGAAAGAGTATGCTACATCTCATTTTCCCAGGGCTAGTTTTGCTCCCTTGGACTCCCGGCCATGCAAAGCTATGACAGTGTTAGGATTTTTAGGTCTATAAGGCAAATGCTTTTCTGTTACACCACTTTTTCACGAGCAGGATATATAGGCGATTCCTGTAAAATTCAGCCCGAACAGCTGCGTTAAACCATTAATTATCTCACAGATTCATTATTAATTTTTAGATACAATGCTTCTTTATTCTGACGTTGATCGGTTATCAGTGCATTACATACTGTGTGTTTGTGCACTAAAGGCCCACTGTTCTTACACTAATGGATTTGCACGACTTGTCTTTGCACTCACTCTGTGAGTGGTTTCCTTCCCACACACTGACGCTAATTAGTTGTTCGTGTTATCAAATTTGACATGCAAGTACTCTTTAGCAAAGAGATGAAAATCAACACGTCACCGTTCTGATGAGAGCAAAATGAATAGACTGATAAAGTACCATAAATGATTCACGAACGTCTGTTGCACCCGAACCCCTTCACATGTGAAGTATACGCATATTCGATTTAGTTTTAAATTAAACATCCATAGATGCAATTTAAAAGTCTCAAACCGATTCAAAGTGTATAAAATATCGCCTTTTAAACTTCATAAACATTCTGAAAGCCTGCCCTACTCCCAAACACTGTGCACATAGATGAAAAATAAAACACCAAGATAAACAGGCTGCACTTTGCTGTGAGCTCGTCGCAAACCTTTCAAATATCACTTTAGAGGTATGACATGTGAATATGTCACTCCATAAATGGGGAAGGAACTCGAAGTTGAGAAAAATACCTCAAGCTGACTTTTCTGTTGTGGTGGCATTTCATGTCACAGAGGTCCCAATTTACTCAAGAAAGAATAGTTTGTGCCACAATAGCAGTGGCAGCTTGGTGGTACTGGGATTTGAAATCGCAACCTTCTGCTCATAAGTCCAACATCTTAACTACTGCGCTGCCACCTCCACAAATTGCTCATCAATTCCCATTACATTAAAAATCAAGTTGAATTCCATAAATAAAGGCTGTTTAATATTAAACATAACACCAATAAACACATTTAGCATGCACTATGTTGAAGTAATAATTTTGCTTTGCATCATCATCACAACCATATGTGTGTCCATATGGCAGAAGCTTGCTTATAAACGCAGCTGTGACCTGCTAAAAAAAGAATACATTTATTTACAAAGTTTGTTTTAGCCCTTAACTGAATAGGTTGTGAACAGTTAACTGTGTGAACTTCTGTTGACTGAAAATGGTGAAGAAAACAAAGTTGTGATGATACGCACTGAAAATTAAAACCTCCGTCTTCAGTTCGATTCACTTAAATGTGTACAGCTCTTTTAATAATGGACATTGTCACAATGCAGCTTTACATATAGATTATATGCATATGGAAAGAAATAGGTTATGAACATAAGCTTCAGATGCCAAAGGGAACCCATTCTCATCTAGTTGACACCAGATGTTCATTTGTTGTAGTTTAATTATTGTTGAGGTTATAAGCTGTTCACTGATGGACACTTAAGTACAAAACTCTGCATGGCAATTGTACACCTTATCTACTGTAGCAAACAATTGATATAAATCACAGCCCAAATCGATCTTCATGGATTCCATAACTGGTTTCATGGTTTCATCTACAGTAATCTTATGTATCTTTAGGCTGTTCATGTAGAGCCATCATCATCATAGTGTGTGGTTTAAACTTCAATTGTGATTTTACATTTCGGGCATTTGGCAGACACCCTTATCCAGAGCGACTTACATCTGAGCATTTGAGGGTTAAGGGCCTTGCTCAAGGGCCCAGCAGTGGCAGCTTGGTGGTGGTGGGATTTGAACCTGTAGCCTTCTGACCCAAGACCAATGCCTTACCCATTGAGCTACCACCTCCTGCAATCCATCAATCAACTTCTGGTTGGTTACATTGGTTAATTGGTAACATCTGGGAATTGGTAGCATATGTTTGTCTGAAGGTACTGAGTTATATTAGCTGGCAAGCTTGATGTTAAGGTGATAGAATACAGGTGTGACATTACATCACTTGCCAGTTTTGCTAGCTTGTCTGATGTTAACGATCCAGAAACAGAATTGTTTTGTTTATATAATGCTTTTACATTTTTTATGGCCTTTGTCAGAAAACACCTATACAGTTTTATAGTTTTTTAGTCTGTAATGCTCTTATGTAGCACAGCTTTCATGTTTAAAGCCAGAAGTTTCTTAGTCCTCTGACTCATCATACTAAGGTTTGGTAGATATTGGCCAAGGTTGTCTAAATTCTCTGACTCCTCCAGGATAATGCTAGTAAGTAGCAATTCATTTAATTAAGTTGGTTTGTGAGCTTTGAGACAGAATGTGTGTTCTCTCATTGTTAGACCAAAATGCCAGATTGAACCTACTGAAGTCACCAGCACGGTGATCATACCAAATGGTAATAGTTTATTAAGCGGATTACCCACATATTTCCATCTGGGAGAAACTTACCTCAGCTTTGTCTCAGTTGAATGAATTTATCTAATTTAGATGTCTGTTATGATGTTTTAGGATTGAGCCACAAGCATGTGAGATTTGACTTTTAATTAACTTCAGATAAGCATAATATTCCTTCTCCTGGAATTGTGAGCACATTTGTGTGACTTTGCAATCTCTGCTCAATCTCTGAAGAAGACACTTTGAAAATGACGACTTTGATTCAGGAGGAAAAAAAACAGTATCATGTGCAGGAGTGTGTCTCTTTCAACTTGTCGCTGTGTAGTAGGAACTACAGAGATATTATAGAGATCTCTTTTCCGAGGTTCTGATTCCTGCAGGAAAACCGTACATCACTTAAGGAGTAAATCTGCAGAGTGTAGATTTGCCATGCACACATTCATCGCCTCATGCTGACAGCAAGCGACGGCGAATATCGCCCCCCTCCTCCTCCTCCCGCCCTGCATCTCCAGGGAGGGCTAGAAAAAGATTTAAAGTTTGCGACAGATGTTAGATGGACTTGGATGGGTTCCTGAAGGATGCCAAGGACATCAAGCCAAACGCTGCATTTTTAATCTGCTCTGACACACACACTCCAAAAGCATGTAAGAGCCGGGCCTCTTTTCAAAAATCGGACAATTCATGTCCATTCATTTACAATGGATTTTCATCGCTGTTTTTTTAGCAAGGCGCATTTCTTGAGGGGAAACGTTCCCTCATGCTACAAAAGAACCGGATAATTTATGTATTTCACTGCACTGATAATTTCCCACTTTATTCTTAATGGAAAGCTGGTGGTTTAAAAGATAATAATATGCAGATTTGCATTAATGAGCGCCTGTACAATATTCAGTGCAGTACAAAAGCAACAATACTGATTTTTTTTAATTGTATTTATTTATTTATTTTTTGAGGCATGGCACATTTCCATCAGATCTCAGAGTGACAAGAGCTCAGTCATTGGCCATTAGTTCAATTCTCACATCACCCATCTGCTCTCCACTTTCAGACACGACATACAAAAAAAATGAAAATGCTGCAGCCAAACCTTTTCACTGTATGTAAAACAAACAGCTTGATTGCTCAATACGAATCATTTTACTTGACCAATTGCACATAAAAAAGCCTTTGTGATTACAGTTTAGTCAATAGGCCCAGTTTTTTCAGCAATATTTATATCCCTTTGGCCTCATCAGCTTATTTTTTCTGAGATGTTTATTAAATCTTTTTTAAGTATTACTGCTGCAAAAAATAATAAATGTTTGTGTTGGCCGTGACATGGGGGTCAGCTTGGGTATGAATGCAGAGCAAAAACATCAGTTTAAAGCTTTTCACATATCCTGAAGAAGCTTTTACAGCTGACTATTAAAAAAATCTTTTTATATTCTGAAACTAATTTGCCATAAAGGATCGGGGCTTTGTCAGATTTTAATAGCTGTTTCTTCACTTCTCTGGGTGTTGCAATAATGGGTAAGCGAATTTCACTCCCTTGACAGAGATGAATCTTGCATCCTAAAAAGTGGCTTATGAAGTCAGTATACTGAAAAATAAAACCAGGGGTAAACATTTAAACTTCCCCATGGTGTTTAAAGATCCAAGTTTTTTGTGGCATGTAACGTGCTGTATTGACCAGACATGAGTCCAACATGAGTGTTTTATGAATCACAATTATATTACATTAGATTAAACAGTTAGAATTTTAGATTAGATTTAACACATTTATGCATACATAGGATATGTTTTCCAAAAAAATGCAGGTATGAGGTTGTAAGAAGAGCTCAGCTTAATGCAATTAGCATATTGTGCAAATATAGAAGTGCATTTTGCAGGAAAATGAAAGTAAAAATGTCAAGTGATACATCAGATAACTTCAAAGATCAAGAAGTGCAAAGATGCAAGTAGAGAATAAGGTATAAGGCTTGTTGCATGCTATTGCAAATGACAAGGGACAAATAGAGTGCAAACATAATTAATAATGTACAGTTTTTTTCTCACTCCCCCAGAGTTCAGTGTCTGGTGTACAGTTCAATGCAATTTGCAATAAAATACTGCCAAATGTTTAAATATTTATCTACTCCTTATTTGTATATTTTGTATATTATTCAATATATACCATACTTAGGATAAATGATGCCGTGACACACTTTTTCAATATAGATTAATTAATAAATCTTATTATTATCTTCGTAAAGATTTGTATATTTCTTTTAAAAGGACAATTTCTATCTTTGGAAGCAGATTTGATCGAGTGTTTAAATAATTTTTTTAAATGTGTAATTTTCTAGGCATTACATTAAACTATTGAGATAATTTATACATGTTTAATTTTATTTTAATGCAACATTATTGCCTGAATGTCAAGACATAAGAACAAATGGTTTCCAAAGGCAGTCCACCTCATAAAACTTAAATGGAAACCAGTAATCAAATTCCTGTGTAATAAATGTAAACACATTAAAGTGCAATATGCAAACGTGCAATATATATTCTTTTTCTGTTTATTATTTATAACCATGTCTCCTCTGCCACAATTTCTATATACTACTTCCTACTTGCACATATTAGATCTATAAATTTAGCAAATATCATTATGACTCTCACTTAAATATAATATACAGTGGTGTGAAAAAGTGATTTCCTGATTTCTTGTTTTTTTTTTGCATGTTTGTCACACTTTAATGTTTCAGATCATCAAACTAATTGAAATATTAGTAAAAGAAAACACAAGTGAACACAACATGCAGTTTTTAAATGAAGGTTTTTATTATTGAAGGAAAACAAAATCCAAAACTACATGGACCTGTGTGAAAAAAGTGTTTGCCCCCCTGTTAAAACTGTGGTTTATCACACCTGAGTTAAATTTCTCTAGCCACACCGAGGCCACACCTGTTCACAATCAAGAAGTCTTCAATAGGACCTGCCTGACAAAGTGAAGTAGACCAAAAGATCCTCGAAAGCAAAAGAAAAGAAATTCAGAAACAAAAGAGAAAGAAAGTAATTGAGCTCTATCAGCCTGGAAAAGGTTATAAAGCCATTTCTAAAGCTTTGGGACTCCAGTGAACCACAGTGAGAGCCATTATTCACAAATGGCAAAAACACAGAACAGTGGAGAACCTTCCCAGGAGTGGCCAGCCAACCAAAATTACCCCAAGAGCTCAGCGACGACTCATCCGAAAGGTCACAGAAGACCCCACAACAACTTCCAAAGATCTGCAGGTCTCACTTGCCTCAGTTAAGGTCAGTGTTCAAGACTCCACCATAAGAAAGAGACTGCACAAAAATGGTCCAAGACGAAAACCGCTGCTCAGCAAAAGAAACATAAAGGCTCGTCTCAGTTTTGTGAGAAAACATCTTGATGATCTCCAAGACTTTTGGGAAAATACTTTGTGGACTGACGAGACCAAAGATTAACTTTTTGGAAGGTGCGTGTCCCATTACGTTTGGCGTAAAAGTAACACCACATTTCAGAAAAAGAACATCATACCAACAGTAAAATATGGTGGTGGTAGTGTGATGGTCTGGGGCTGTTTTGCTGCTTCAGGGCCTGGAAGACTTGCTGTGATAAATGGAACCATGAATTCAGCTTTTTACCAAAAAATCCTGAAGGAGAATGTCCGGCCATCTGTTCCTGACCTCAAGCTGAAGCGAACTTGGGATCTGCAGCACAATGATACAAAACACACCAGCAAATCCACCTCTGAATGGCTAAAGAAAAACAAAATGAAGACCTTGGAGTGGCCTAGTCAAAGTCCTGACCTGAATCCTATTGAGATGATGTGGCAAACCCTTTAATGTGGCTGAATTACAACAATTCTGCATAGATGAGTGGACCAAATTTCCTCTACAGAGCTTTAACAGTTTGCAAGTTTTCGCAAACGCTTGATTGCAGTTGTTGGTGCTACGGGTGGCCCAACCAGTTATTAGGTTTAGGAGGCAAACACTTTTTCACACAGGGCTATGTAGTTTTGGATTTTGTTTTCCCTCAATGATAAAAACCTTCATTTATAAACTGCGTGTTTTATTAATATTTTAATTAGTTTGATGATCTGAAACATTAGTGTGACAAACATGCAAAAAAAAAAAAAAGAAATCAGGAAGACAACACCTTTCCACATGACTGTATATAATTTATTCATTTTCTCCCGCTTTTTCCGTAATTCGGGTCGTGGGGGCAGCAGTCTAAGCAGACCCCCGCCTTCGACTGCTGCCCAATCCTCACAGCACCGTCCCTTACGGTCCCTCCTGCAGGTGGTGAGCCCACAGGAAGGCTGTATATAATATGTACACATATATAAAATATGTACACCTCTTATTTTTTTTATTAAGTGCTCTATGCAAGACCAATCTGGCATCCTTGTGGTCCATCTGCCCCAAGCTTTGCCTTGTCTTTTACTATTACTATTACTATTAAAATTTTTTACAACATTCCTGAATATTTAACCGATTAAAAATATTGATGGCTCTCTAACTAAAATAGCCCACTTTAAATATCACACAGTTCCTTCAAGGCATTCAGCACTATGCTTTTTACCAAAAGCCTGTCTTCTTTCTGAATATTTTTATTACCCATAGGACTAATTAGAGCTTCATTGCTAGTCACTGTTAAGATTTAATGAGCTCCCATAATTTATTTACATTTACACATGACCTTTTGAGTGCACCTATTTTAAGATAGAACTCTCTGGATTTAATGGCTTATGTTTTTGTTTTTTTTTCTTCCTATTTTCCCCACTCGTTTTAAGGTCAGGCTATTAATTTTGACCTTTCTATCCATCATGCTTTTTAAAGTACACCATTTCCATCTTGTACAATCGATGCGGCTATGTTCTTTTTCTCATCGCTTTGTGAAAGCCGTCGTTTTGGTAGATTTATTTTGGACTTTTGTTCAACCTGCCCGAATTCTCCCACACCGCCGCTCCACTGCTGCGCTCCCTCCACTGACTTCCGGTTGCTCCATGCATCAGATTCAAAGCCAAAAATGGACCAACACCCTCTTACATCAGAGACCTCATTACCTCTCGCACTGCCACATTGCTTCTAGCGCTGCTTGACTGGTACCACCTTCTCTCAGGGTAAGAGGTAAGTATACCTTGAAGCTCTTCTCTGTTCTGGTACCAAGGTGGTGGAATGAATTTCCCCTAGATGTCCAAACAGCAGAGTCCCTTACTATCTTCAAGCGATGGGTAAAAACCTACCTCTTCTTGAAACACCTAAACTAACACCAGGTTTGCTTTGTCTTTTACAAAAAAATAATAAATAAAAAACGTAAATCCTCTCAGAGAATACAACAGATACACACGGAGTTGTAGGTAGTTTTAACTTAGGTTTGTAATCTAGCGTACCAGTGTAGATTTATTAATTGATAGAGACTCAAAGCACTTTTGTACGTCGCTCTGGACAAGGGCGTCTGCTAAATGTGATTATATGGACATGCTCTTAACAGCTGTTTATTTCTCTGAAAGGCACTATCTTGACTACTGTGAGGATAATATATAGGAGCAGTAAGACACCGCGTAAACGAGTGAGACCTGGTCAGCATAAATAATTCAGAGCCACAATTAATGGCGGAGACTATTTCAGGTCATCTTGTGACTCGTTCTACAATACCAGCCAAGATAGAGAAAAGAGGAACAAGCAAAAATAAGGAACATGCTTTTTTTTTTTTTCCCACCCGATACTGAACTTTAGAGATTTCAATTAACACCTTGCAGCTTGGCTTTGATTGTCAACAAAAGAATCAATAAAAAGGTGTCATTTAAAAAGTTTACTGTTATTACCATACACACTTGTTGAGTGCAGCATGTCTTGTGCTGCACTTCAACTATCTTAATTATCCTAGCACTTCCAGGAACATCTGTTTCGACTTAATTCTATACTTATTTGCTGCTCTCCATGGCTGTCTGAACTTCTTCCCCTCCTTTTGTGCTTTACACCAAGCAGCCATAACATTAAAACGGAAGAACATTGATTATCTTGTTACGGTGACACTTTTTTTAAGGAGTGGGATCTTTTAGACAGCAAGTAAACAGGTTGTTCTTAAATCTGATGTGTTTGAAGCAGGAAAAATTGATATACATTTTGATCTAAGTGACTTTGACAAGGGCCAAATTGCGATTGCTGGGCAACTGGGACAAAGCGTTTCAAAGTGGTTCGTGTTTACAAAAAGTGGTCAAAGGATGGACCAATCAGTGAACCAGCAACATGGTAATGGGTGCCCAATGCTTACTGATATGCATCTTGATGCCAGAAAACCTTCACACCTCCAGAAGTACACTATATGGACAAAAGTTTGTAAACTGTCAAACAGACTCAATATCATGTAGGTGGTTTTAATGTTATGGCTAACTTTGATGTCATGGATTTTATATAATGTACGAATTCTGTATAATAGTTCATTATATTGTTCCCCATATTGAGACAGTGCCAGTTAAAGTGACTTTATCTATGACTGCAGTTAAATCACTAGAATGTCCACAACCATAACAAAACAAAAGAGAAAAGCAATTAAAATAAGGAAAGCGAAACCTGAAGAACTTATTAACAGCTTGCACTCAGATCCTAATGCAAATCTTTCTTCATTAAAGACAAAAGCACTCGAAGACTCATGCTGCTCACTCTGTACATAAATATTCATAAACAGTATTCACATCATTATCATTTACATTTAAGCTTATTTATTGTTCAAATACTTTTGGCAGTGTTGTATTTATTCTGTATTATTATCTACAGTATTTACTTGTTTCGGCTCCTGTGTACAGAATAATGAGATTTGTTATTCTACCAACAAAAGGATTCATGATTCACGGTCCTCATTAATTTGTCCAAAATAAGGTAAATAAATCTTTACGCTGCTTTCAGGGACAATTGGTATTACTTAGGAAGCCTCCTTTCAATCGCAGTGCTTGGAGAGCGATGATGACTTGAAACATCCCTGAAAATAAAGCTGTGGTTTTTGAATATTGAAGAACTGACTATCGACCCCAGGCTGTATATACAACATGATCGCTGCTCTTTATCGCACTTGCGTCAGCCGTGTGGAAATATAGATCCTGTTTTGCGATAGTAAATTCTGAGCGTTGAAGACTACATGTCAAATATTTCATGCTACAGCCATTTGGCCTTTAAAACGGCCATTTTGGTGCTGCATATCGATTGGCCGAGCTTGGTCTTTACTAAATCAATAGTAACGCAATTGCGAGATGGCTGTCCTGTCTTTAATTATGAACTTGCAGCAAGTGTGGGAGTAGAAATCCCAGTTGCTGGACTTAAAATCAAAGAAGAGTTAGAAGAGTTTGGTCTTTGGTTTTCTTTTACTGACAGACTCAATGACTGATGATTAGATTGATCACTTAATTTGCGGCTATCAGATCTACACTGGTATTTTTTTTATTTAAGATAGATATAAAGCAGGCCTGGAGGCAAGGCCAGAGGATATTTTTGGTGTTTCCATTAGCATTCTAAATTAAATGGCACTTATGTTAGAGACTGCACTGACACTGTATCTCTCTCTCTCTCTCTCTCTCTCTCTCTCTCTCTCTCTCTCTCCCCTCTACGCTTCAGTGGCCTTCATTGCTGCAAGCAAAGATGGGAACAAGAAAGTCTCGAAGGTAAGGCTGACTTATTTTCTGCTGTCTACCAGCCAGTAGGACCTAAACAACTTATGATGCATAGAACATCTATGGGAGACTTTGGAGCGACTTTTTAGAATAAGCTTTCCACCATCATTATTGAAATGTCAGCTAAGAGGAATATCTTTGGAAGGAACAGTGTTTGCTGTTCCAGTATTGCTTCAGAAACTTTTAAGTTGTATAGTGTTCTGTGCTATGTTGGAAAATTAGGGGGTGAAATCAGGTTTTACAGTTTTGTAATACAGTGGAACCTGGTTATGTCGCCGGCCTAGGGGACGCGAAAAAACATCGAGATAACCGATGATCGAGATAAACGAAAACCAATATGGCGGCAATATATTAACGTACTTGAAATTTCTTTATGTACATGATGTGCGTTATTAAATGAGAATGTACATGCACGTGTTTTTGGAGGTTTTTTTTACACAACAGCGTTGCCGCGATTTGATTGATTGGTCATGCGGATCGAGATAACCTGTAATGCGGATAAGGAGGCGGAAGCCGAAGTTAACGCAAACAAAGTTTATTGAGAATACTCAGGAGATAATCCACCAATACTTGTAGCGATGCAGTAATATCCAGTGGTGCGCTCCGGGAGCGCGGTCCACGAAGTTCTGTGAAAGCAGAGACAGTTCGTGTAGAGAATCCACGGATCCGCGCTATGGAAAGCGCAGCACTGGGCAGCAACGGATAAACGTGGTGCAGACAGCGTGAACATGGAAAACAGCAGGATCGGGGTAATCCGGGGTGCCGTTGAGAGAATGCAGAGTCCGAGAAGAAGGGTATGTAGCGGGATACGTATACGCGATTACACAGACCGCCATGAACCAACACATACGATCATGCACAAACAATAACGGACCGCGAGTGTGTGGAGGTGAGGGGTTTAAATAGGAGATGGGATGAGCGAGTGAATGAGAGTCAGGTGTGTGTGATCAGCATGACTGCGAGGAGCGCACGGGAGAAGAAGCAGGGTGCTTCGGGGAATGCCCCCGCTGAAGGGGGCGTGGCAGGGGGATTCCTGACATAACCGACGTTAAGTGCCAAATTTGCCCCCACCCCCCGCCCCCCTTGTGCTCGAGATATTAGGGTTCGGCGACATAAAAAATTGACATAACCGATTAAAAAATGCTAAGACAAAGCGAGAATTTGGCGGTTCGACTTCAAAAACATCGACTTAATAGGGTTGGCGAGTTAACCGAGGTCGAGATAAGTGGGTTCGACTGTATTAATAATGTGTTGGAAAACACAAACTATATCATCGGCAACAAAGTGAGAGCAAATGTTCATGAATTTCTGGTTTTCTTAATATTTTTGTACTTCGCTTTTTTGATTTTAATGACATGCATCTAAACTGGCTTGGACTACAAAACAAAACCTAATATGTACAGTGC
>JAAIIK010000060.1:185995-206629 GCA_014706435.1 Silurus glanis | reverse complement strand
TCGCAAGGTTCAAGGGGGCCGAATACTTTCGCAAGGCACTGTATAAGAGCAAATCCATCACACAATGAGTTAGAGACTTTAAGGCCTTTTGTGAAATAATGGCCATATCTTAAAAGGAAAAAAAAAAAAAAAAAAAAAGGTTTAAAAAGTGGAAATTATTTAAACAGCGAAATTGTGCCGGATTCTGAATACTGATTACTCAATAGCCTTCATATTAAATTCTTCAATATTCAAAATACATCCTTTTCCCAGATTTTCAATTTGATTTCAGATTTTGGCCCCCTACTGTATATGCATGATGGGCGGCAATAATTGATACATATATCTGAATAAACACCAATCACTCTTCTTATTAAAGTTCATTATGGTTTAAATGCAAACTATTTATAAGAATTGAAGTATTGCACATTATGTAATTCTGTGCCATGCAGTATGGAACTAATCCTGAATGTAGTTTTATATAAGGTTCTTGTATTTGCTGTATTTTATATAGGATGTTAAACTGGTGCTGGTATTTCAGATGCTGTGAGCACCATCCTCGCTGCGATAAGCTTGAACGTTTTTGCTTAAGTCAGCGATTTTCTGCAGTGCCATAGGTTTTGCTGTTTATATCATTTTGATCTACCTTTTATCAATTTAATACTGTGAGGAGCAGAAATGCCGCTTCATGTGAAAGAAGAGGGAGGGGGCAGCAACCCTGGAGAAAACAAAAAAATTACAGTCGGGTTGAAAACTTTGCAAGATTTACTTTTTCTCAGTTCAGCAGCTTCATGACCTGATCACTGCTATCGTTGCTAACGTTTAACGCAGTGCGTTACCCAAGCCATATCGGTGTTAGGATTTTCTGATCACGCTTTTGTCCTGTAAAATCATGTATACCTTCAGTAGAAAATGAATTTGTCACACAGAAGTCTTTATTCTCTGTGGCTGGTTAGTCACACGGTGGCTAAATTGGACATAATTACGTCTGTGTGGTTCTAATGTGAAGGGCTAAAAAGCTAGTCACACCATGAAGGACACCGGGGTAAAGGAAAGAAACAGAGCGAAACATTTAAAGAGCATTTATTTGCATTGCATGTATTTATCCCCCCCATTATTTATTTATTTATTTATTTATTTATTCACATTTTGTTATTTTACAGCTTTGTGGTACAATGATTTACATTTTATTCCATGTCAGTCTTCACAAACAGATTTCTACTACCTTTTTTCTCTTCACTATGACGCGTGCAATTTAGCTTGGGTGCATCCCATTTCTCAGGATCATCTTCGAGATGTTTCTATGCTGATTGGGGTTATGAGATCAACTTAACTGTTGCAGAGCTTAGACAATGTCTACACTAATTTGAATACATTTGAAAGCAGCGTCTAAAAATGCTCTATGTCCACACTATCGTTTTCAATCGTTTCCCAAAAGTTGCTTTATACTATAACTTCTGAAAACACTTCTTTGCCTGTACTGTGTATGAGTAAATCATAAGACGCTTCGACCTGAGTCGAGGGAATGCACCGTCATATGGGTTTTTTAAACAAAAATATATTTGTGTGGACATGGCCTCAGAGACCGAAATGTGTCATGGCACATATCTATAGTAGGCTACAAAAGCTTTCTACAGTATTGAAGGATTCCTAGAGAGCAGTGGCCCCTAGAAGTCTTAATTGGAAGAAGTGTGTTACAACCACTCTCTTTTAAAGCTGACCACCTGAGCATACTACGAAATCATCTGGCCACACTGCCATTAGGTTTTTCAATGATTGTTGACCATCTGCAAATTTCTCTCATTTCTACATATGATCTCTGAACTTCAAAAAATAAAAAATAGATTGAACATTGGTTCTTGGTCACTTCTCTTATCAAACCCTCCTCACCGATTACTCAGTTTGGTCAAGAGTCCTGGTGGTTCCAAACATCTTCCATTAGAGTTATGAAGGCCATTCTGTTTATTTAATGCATCTCTCCTTTATTGCAGCCTTTGCTGAACCTGTGCCTCGACCGAATCCTGTCTCTGAGCTTTGCAGCCAGTTTGTTTGACCATAGACAGGTGTGTGCCTTTCTTAATCCAAGATGGACTACAAAGTGTCGAAACATCTTGAGGATAAGAGAGAAATTCAGATACACCTGAGCCACATTTTAAGTCATGTGATATTTCAGTTTTTGGTATCTAATATATTTGGATGGAGAACGTTTGTGAACAGCGATTTTCAAGTCTTGCCAAAGATTCTCAATAGGATTTAGGTCTAGACTTTGAATTTGCCCTTCTAACACATGAATATGCTTTGATCTCAGCCATTCCATTGTTGCTCTGGCTGTATGTTTAGGGTCGTTGTCCTGCTGAAAGGTGAACCTCCGCCTCAGTCTCAAGTCTTTTGCAGCCTCTAGTAGGTTTTCTTCCAGGATTGCCCTGTATTTAGCTCTATCTATCTTCCCATCAAGTCTGACCAGCTTCCCTGTCCCTGCTGAAGAAAAACATCCTCACAGCATAATGCTGCCACCACCATGTTTCACGGTGTGTTCAGGCTGATGTGCAGTGTTAGGTTTCCACCACACATAGCCTTTTGCATGTAGGCCAAAAAATTTATTTTCTCATCAAAACCACAGCACCTTCTTCCACATGTTTGCTGTGTCCCCTACATTGCTTGTAGCAAACTGCAAACGGGACTTCTTATTCTTTTTTTTGTCAACAATGGCTTTTTTCTTGTCACTCTTCCATAATTGCCAGATTGGTGGATTGCACGACTAATATTTATGTGGACAGACTTTCCCACCTGAGCTGTGGATCTCTGCAGCTCCTCCAGAGTTACCATGGGCCTTCTGTCTGCTTCTTGAATCAGTGCTCTCCTTGCCCGGCCTGTCAGTTTAGGTGGGCGGCCATGTCTTGGTAGGTTAGCAGTGATGTCATACTCTTTCCATTTTCAGATGATGGACTGAACAGTGCTCTGTGAGATGTTAAAAGCTTGGGATATGTTTTTATAACCCAACCCTGCTTTGAAATTCTTTACAACTTTATCCCTGACCTGTCTGGTGTGTTCTTTAGTCTTCATGATGCAGTTTGCTCACTAATGTTCTCTAACAAACCTCTGAGGCCTTAAAAGAACAGCTGTATTTATACTGGGATTTAAGTAAACACCGGTGGTAGACACTAATTACTAATTAGGTGACTTCTGAAGGCAGTTGATTGCACTGGATTTTATTTAGGAGTATCAGAGTAGAGGGGGCTGAATACATACTGTATGCACGCCACACTGTTCAGATTTTTATTTGTAAAAAAATCTTTAACACAATGTATAATTTTCCTTTCACTTCACAAATATGTGAAACTTTGTGTTGGTTTATCACATAAAATCTAGCTGATATATAGCTGATATATAGCTGATATGATGGAGCGGAGAAAAGTAGATATGTTGTGTGTAATCAGGCCTGGGTGTGGCTAGAGAAATTGAACTCGGGTATGATAAATCACAGTTTTAACAGGGGGGCAAAAACTTTTTTCACACAGAGCCATGTAGTTTTGGATTTTATTTTCCCTAAATAATAAAAACCTTCATTTAAAAACTGCATGTTGTGTTCACTTGTGTTATCGTTCACTAATATTTAAGTTAGTTTGATGATCTGAAACATTAAAGTGTGACAAACATGCAAAAAAAACTGTGCTTTATTTCAAAGCTTCTTTGTTTTTACTTTCACTTTAAATTATAAGCCTTTATCTTCCTGCTTTTTTTTACCAAGAAAGATGTACAGAGGTTGACAATAATTTAACTTGATGCTATTTAATCTTTTAAATAGTAAAAATATTAAAACAAAACAAAAAAATCATGAAAGTGACACCGAAGAGAAAAATAAATAATATATGTGAGGATTTAATACACATTAGATTAAATAAAAATTGTTATTCATCTAAGCCGTTAGCTATATGTGGTTAATATTTGAATTGATGTAGGCATTGGACTCTGGATCGAACTCTGGACACTGAACACTGCCAAATGCCATAAATCTAAAAAGTGTGAAAAAAATTGCTACTGTCAAGACATGAATCTCTTCTCACGTTCTCAAGTAGTAGCTTAGAGGTTAAGGCATTTGACTTTGCATCAAGGTCTTAAGTTTAAATCCCAGCCACGCCAAGCTGCCACTTCTGAGCCCCTGATCAAGGACCTTAACCCCATAGTTGCTAAATTGTATGAATGAGATCAATCGAAGTCTTTCTGTATAAAGGCATTTGCCAAATGTCATAATTGTAAATGTAAAGACAATCAAGGAAACAGTTGTTTAAGACTGAGTTCTCATAACAATTTTCAAATGTTGTTTCCACAAGGAATCTTCTTGTGCTTTCACACCTGCTGGTTTGTGTGGTAATTTCAAATCAAAGCCAAATCGATCGTTCACTTGGTATTCGGCTTGGTTTCTTGCTGCGCATAAGTAGAGGAAGCAGAAAGCAAAAAAAAAAAGTTGGCTGACGAGAATATAGGGCTTAGAATACCTGCTCATTGCAATCAAGCACTGCTAGAGTTACAATTTAAATGAAACTACCTCACTCAGTCTCATTTTGGTCTGTATTTGTGTGTGATGAGTCGGATGACTATAGACTGCAAGGGAACTGGGGGTTCTAACGATGTGTTTCTAACGTTGAATATAAAAAATAAAATTGTAGACAACAGTTTTTATTTTTTTTTATTTTTTTTTTTTTTATGGGAGAGTCCTTGTCAAAGGAGTACTTACAATGTCCCAAGATTTTCTTGACAGCTTATGGTATTTTTTTAATCATATTTCACTCTCAGACACTAATAGATACAGTAACTGGCAAAAAACAAATTTTCTTGGCCAATGCAAATATCTGACTGCAAATATCGAAGATGGCAGTATTAATACTAGTACTAATACGCATAATGCAAGAGAATAGCAATGCAGGTTAAGAGTTTTAAATGCGAGCAGAAAATTTAATTGGGCAAATGTATTCACCTCTTTGTATTTAAAATGACAGGAAGCTCGCACTCTTTATTGGGAATGTCAGGCTGCACCCCAGGATAAAGGATAAGCTATTACATGTTGCTGTAAAATCAATACACTTCAGACACATGCCGTCTGATTCCATGCAGTTCAGGTGGTGTGATGCGGTGCTTGGGAATGGCATCGGCTTTCGACACAATCAAGGTGCCAATTAAGCTGTTCCACAGCTGCCAGGACCATGTCTTTTCACACCATGTTGCTGTTTAGAGGTCTACTTCTCGCTTCAAAACTGCTTAGAGCAACTATTTACCTCAGTGTTGATCTAAAATCGTTGGTAATGTCCATCGACTGAGCGATGTCAAGGCCAATCAAAGAAAAGAGGAGAATTACCTAGAGGGAATGAGCATTATCAGCAGCAGACACTTTTTTCTTTTATTGTTAACTGGGTTTTACTGCAAAGCCCAGCCATTAGGGTTGCACAAGTCAGTGTATTCATGTAATGTGATGCATTTGTTTTTTTAAACATATTTGCATCGGTAAATACATATTTATTTATATATTATTATTATTAGTAGATGTGCTATACAACCCAGGCATTAGGGTTGTATAAGCCAGTGTACTCCCTATTTATCCGGACTTGGGACTGGCTTGGTCGAGGCCCGGGTTACCAACAACCGCCACAGGTATTGTTAGCCAACAAGGTCCCTGTGGAAATTACGCTACTGTTAGCCATAGGAAAAAGAAGGTGAGGAGGAAGACCTCTACAAAGACAGCAGGGAAAAGAGAAGTGGAGGATAGTGTGTTTTTTTCAAATGTTGGTACTATGACTGGTAAAGGGAGCGCGTTAGCTGATATGATGGAGCGGAGAAAAGTTGGTATGTTGTGTGTTTAGGAGACCAAGTGGAAGGGGATGTAAGGCCAGGAACATTGGAAGTGGGTTCTATTATGGTGTGGATGGAAAGGGAAATGGTTTAGGGTTGATTCTAAAGGAAGAGTACAGTTAGAGTGTAGTGGAGGTGAAGAGAGTTTCTGATAGGGTGATGACCGTGAAGCTGGAAGTTGAAGGGGTGATAAATGTCATCAGTGCTTATGCTCCACAAGAGGGTTATGAGATAAGGGAGAATGAAAAATTCTGGAGTGAGTTAGATAAAGTGGTAGATGGTGTACCTAGGAATGAACGATTGGTGTTTAGGGCAGACTTCAGTGGGCATGTTGGTGAAGGGAACAGAGGTGATGAGGAGGTGATGGGTAGGTATGGCCTGTAGGAGATGAATGTGGAAGGGCAGATGGTGGTAGATTTAGCTAAAAGGATAGAAATGGCAGTGGTGAATATGTATTTTAAGGATGGTGCTTACTGCAAAAACAAGCTCTGTATAGTTTATTGTTTGGATCTGTTATTGTAGATTATGGCTAAGGGCTGCAATTGCCATGACAGTTTAGCATTCAAGTGTCTAATGGTGAACAGTTGATAACCTAATTTATGATGGAACTGTAATGAATGGACATTCTGTGTCACCCAGTTTAGAATGTGTTCCTTTTTTGAACCTGGTTTCTCTTAAGGATTCTTAGTAATAATTTTTCCAATCCATTGTTCATTAGGGATGGATGGATGGATAGATTTTTCATTGTAGCACAATTCTTATTGAGTCAGTTTTTAAAGTACCGTATTTTCCGGACTATAAGCCGCTACTTTTTTCCCCACTCTTTGAACCCCGCTTCTTAAACAACGAAGCGGCTAATTTATGGATTTTTCCTGGGTTTTTCCCGGTTTCACAAACTTCATGCCAAAAAACTGAGCCCCATAACATTAGACCAATGAAATTGCGGAACGGTTTAAGGTGAACCAATGAAACTCTTTATATTAAATCAGATGCGCTCCCACTGAATCGGGCCGCATTACTTCATAAATATGGATGCGGTTCCTCTGACGTTTGACCTGCCGCTCACTCGGACTGTCTACAGGAAATGCGAATCATTCGTCACGCTGAAAACAACCGGGCATGAAAAAACACACTTCACCTGTGTTCTGAGCTGCACGGCATCGGGAGAAAAGCTTCACCGATGGTGATTTTTAAACGCACGACGATGCCAAAAGAAAAAATCGAGAGAAATAGTTGTGAAAGGAAGGAGGAAGACAGTGAACAATGACTTTCTTGGTAGGCTACTGTTTAGATACAAGCCGTTGTAACGCGTTGAGTCAGGGTGAAGGGATAGCTCGCTAACTCCAGTTGCAACAAAAATCATATAAGCACAGACAGGTTTCCAAAACTCTTGCTTTTTTATTTTTCTTGGCAACAGCATTAGGGGTTAGTCAAAGAAACTTAGAAATGAGCATCAGAAAATAATTACATATTCCTCGGTCTTGCACACATGCAGTAATAGCAGAAAAATGCGGCGGCAGGCTATTTCCAAAATGCCGCCCTGCTCTTAAAGGAGCCACAACATATTTCACCCGTTACACCGTGTAACAGGCACTTTCTTTCATTAAAGCCTGTATAAAGTTCATTAGTTTCAGTGTGGATAGTGTGGCTTATAGACAGGTGCGGCTTATTTATGTTCAAAATAAAAATATTTGTAAAATTCAGTGGGTGCGGCTTATATTTGGGTGTGCTTAATAGTCCGGAAATTACGGTAGTTTTTTTCCATGTTGCATAAATCCACAAAGGAAGATTCTCAGTAGTGAAAGCTTCTCTTTATGCAAAGGTCATTTAATGAAATTTGTCATAAGCTCTTTTTCTTATTGCTTTAATCTGCAATGAATAGTAGTACACAAATGCCTAATAATGACAATTACAATGATTCCCATAAATGAGAGTCTCTTAGAATGAAAAAAAGGAACTTTCTAAGACATATGTTTGTCCTCTGAGCACAAAAAGCCTTCTCTAATGATAGGTCAAAAATAATTTGCATAAAATTAAAGGGATTTCAGTTTAAACAAAGGTTTTTTCCTCTGAACTATTTTGTCATTTGCTGTCAGCTCTATAACACCGATTTACTACAGTCGGAAGTGAAAAGTCGCTGTCAATTTGTCGCCTGCTAGTGTGAACTCAAGGTTACAGTATGTGTTAGATGCTAAACATCATTTTTTTATCATCTAGAAATATATTTGGATGCTTTTTGCTATATTTGGATACATATATCCATGCACTGTTCCAAACATGAAGTATGACTGCATTCTTCTTGGAGCTGAAGCTTTTCAGACTGGTATCAAATAAAATATTGTAAGATTAAAATTTGAATTTCAAAATGGGGTAAAAGGCCACTTTTCAAAAAGTTTTCCACATTTTGTTGGGTTCGCCCTCATCCCCTTTCACCACGGACATCATGAATGATATATCACTGCACATATTTCTTCTCTAGCTATTCAATCTTGCATGACCTCTGCTGCCAGTCCTCCTCTCAGTAACTCGCCGCATTGGCACCGCAGCGTGTGGGCAGCAGAGAAACTCAGAATATCTCATGAAAAGGCTCCGGGAAGTGAGATCTAACACGACTCGATGGGTCAGTGGAGCGCCAGTGCTGTAGGTGTAACAGGATCTTTTCACATGAGATTCGATGAAAAATGCAGGGACACAAATGACCTTGGCTTGCAGGGAGAAAGCTTGGAAAATAAAAATAAACATACGATAGGATATACATGTCAATTAAGCCCTAGTGCGAGGTTCTCATCAGACTTTTTGAATCCTCATTTTCACTTCAAACAGGTTATCTTATGTCACATCAGCAGCTTGGCTGAAGGGTAATGGGAGGAAACTAGATAAATGTCACCCGCAATTGCATGGAAAAGTCTCTTTGTGTTTGATCAGTGCACCGCCAGAGCTCTCTGTATGTGCAAAGCACCTTTTAGACTGTAGTATTTCAAAGAAAATCGCAGAAACTTGCGTTCAATGGCTGTGTGGAAATGAAACTGCAGTATCCAGGCTTGTGCTTTGGAAGTAATGTGTGTGAATGTCCTTTGCTCGGTTCATGATTTTGTTATGGGAGAATGAAGTGGTGAAGGCGAAGCACGGAAAGATTGGAATGATGTAAATAAGTATAGACAAGATGCAGTAATGAGAAAAGGACATTTTTCCAAGCTAATAGTTAAATATAGACAAGGGCAGAATGTTTGTACACCCTGTCTTGTTGTTCAATGAAGAATTTATGGAAATTTGTCAATTTTACCAGCAGACAGAAAATGGCCTCATTTGCTAATGATACCTTGAAGACATGCTAAAGATCATCCCAGCTATCTTTTTTTAATTAGTTAAAAAATGTACCATAATGAAATATTACACCATTTTGAGCTCTCTGCTAATATACAGTTACACCAGTGATGCTAACTCAGCAATTTAAATTTCACGCTAGTGAGGCTAAATCCCAGGATTGTCAGAGAATGTTACGATCATTTAAAATACCATTATCTCGGCCAGTTCATGCTTAGTCTGGGTTCTGCTGTTATGTCAGTCACTTTGAGTAAAACCATCCACCAAAGAAAAAAGACCACAATCTAAATCTTTAGTATTCTCAGGACTTTGTAGACTCACATGTTTAGATATGTCATGCATGTTACTGAGCAAGTCCACAGGTCGGCAGGACCAGTTAACAATTCTAGCAATTTTCCTGTGGGATCAATAAAGTATTCTGATTCTGATTGATCAATTCTGCCAGTCTAGTCTGTAAGTGGAACAATTTGAGCCAAGTCTGCTTAATATGCAATTGCTTGTAAACCAAAAGTGTTTTAATGTTTAATGTATTTAAACATTATGTTCATTAAATATTTTTAATGGCAGTGCACATTCCAAAATCATGTACTCATTTCCAAAGATTGGGCTTCATTCAATCTTTGGAAAAAGTTATTTGTAAATGAAGTGGCCAAATGTGTGCATGATAACAGTTGATTTGCAGTTGCCCACAAAACTCCATAAAAGTCCACAGCACTAAAATAATTTCCTTTGATTAAAGCAAGGTAATAAAAATATATATTAATTAAATAAAAGATGCCAGCAATAAAAAATGTCAGCACCATGGCAAAAAAAATCTGAATTTGATAAAAACTGAGAGACATATCTGCAGTACCCAGATTTTCATTGACACCAAGCCCAAAGGGAGCTGCTATTTTCTTTGTATTCTAAGCATTTTGTTGAATGTGGAAATCCCTTACACACTAATGCTCCCTTGTTGATGATGGAAAAGCAGGGGGGGTATAGAAGGTTGATATGGGCATGTAGCACACCAGGGAGCATACTGCACATTGCAGATTAAGTCACTTATTGCTGGCTATAATAAAGTTTTTTTGCGCAGCATTAAAATAAAGTGCCAATACAGCCTGTCCTCATTTTTACACCGCCATTCTATCCTAACTGAATGACTAGTCCTATATGTTTTCATTTATGAATTCATCTTCGCTTGTTTATCTTTCATTTTTGAGATTTAATATAAAATGACTGGGATTCGCAAGATTTTCATTACATTTGCGTGTGTGTAATTGATATACATAAGCTTGACTTGACAGCAGAATTTGAATAGTAATCCATGCAAATGTCTGGAGTCAGTCAGCCAAAATTTCCAATCGTTCGTGTTCTCAAGTGTGAATTTACACACATGAGTGGGGATATGTAAGATTTAAAAATGCATGATTTTCATTAACGCCAGATTTCTTGTTTAAATGCTGGTGCGAAAAATGGCATTAGCATCTGGCTTGGTCATCAGTGGACCTCATAGATTATAATGCATATGGTCTTGGACTGGTCCTGTTGTGGAGGTCCATTTCCTCTATGATCTTTAACAACAATAGGCTTATTGTCTATTCTTGTTGAGGATTAAATGCAACAGACAGGCTAAAGAATAAGATCTGGTAATGAAACCCTAAGCTTTTGAGAGGCAATTATTAAATGCGCCATAAAACATAGAAGAGCAGAAATAATAGCTCGATACATCTTGGCTCTGGTATCAGATGTTTCTGATGGACTTTAACCACAGAAAACATTCAAGTCCCTGCTCCTTGGTGCTTTTTATGCACTTTTATCCCAGTGGCTATGCACATATGACATGATTATGTTGCACGGTTCAGTCAACAGCACAGGACGCAAGGCTGAGGTCTGAGAGACTGGAGGCCACAGGGCTGTAGTCCAGGCATTTAGATTGGGCAGCGGTTTGTGATGTTATTACTATTGATTCAGGCTTCCCAAAAGCACTCGGAACAAGAAAGGAAATGTAGCCCTGTGCGCCCTTATTCATCCATCATTTAGCAAGTGCTTTATCCCGGTCAGGGTCACGGTAAAGCCGGAGCCTATCCCAGGAACGTTCAGAACGACGTGGGAATTCAGCATAGTTGGAAGGTCAATGAATGATGGTATTTGCAATGGGACATACATCTCTCAATTCAGCCTTTATTAAGCCCTCCAAAAGTACTAGTATTGACATTGTAGCTACTTTTAAATGCTTTTTTTGCTTGGTAGTAATTGAACTTTAATAAAAAAAATAAAAAATAAAAAAAAAACTGCATATAAGACAGGCTGTCTGATATATCTAATACCCTGGGCCATTGTAAATCTTTTAACAGATAAATGGACAACTCTGTAGCACTTTGTCTCAGTAAAGCGCTCGGTATTTTGTTATAATATTGTGGATCAATTATTGCGTGTGAAACGAGGCCATTTTGGCCAAGAGTCTAAGCAAAAGCGATTGCAAATTTCAGGGGACATCCTGGATCAATAAAGGTTCAGTAGAATAATAAGAAGAAGAATAAAACTTATTAACATTTACAAACTATTGGGGAAACTTTGCACAGCGATTCAACTACTCAGGTGGTCTGACTGCACAGTCAGTAACCAGAATTTGAATTGAGGAACCTGTAGCTGTGTGGATTCCCACTTTGCCCCATCATTCTTGTGTGAAATACTATTACTGGCATAGTAATTCACATCTTGCCCACATTTTTCTGTCTGTTTGCGCATTCTGGTCATTATTTTGCTCAGTTTTAAATCGTCTGTGTTGCTCTTTTTAAACTATTGTTTATTAAACTATTGCTGTATGTTTATGTTGGAACAGCTTTTGTTCACTGTTGTTGTCAATGCTTTTAGATAACATATGTGTACTTCACTATTGCTCCCATTGGATTTGACATTTACTGAGGCTGATTGACAATGAACTGCCTGAATAAGTCCATCATTGATTGTCCTATCCAAAAGTATTCAGAGGAGGAGCTGTTGGAATGGACATCTTTCTCTGCTAGTCGATCAAGTTACATCCCCAGTATTACAGAAATCAATTTCTTTTCTGTTGTAAAAGTGGTTTATCCAAGTTAATTGTCTTTAGGGCTTGGTAACGGTCCAAAGTTTTTACGAGCATGCCCTACAGGCCACTGATTGTTTCTGCTTATCCTTTGGACAAGCGTAACCTTCAGAAGGAATTATTCATGAGCAAATCAAGTCAATTATCAGTATATTGATCATTAACCTGAAGTGTGTCAGTCTAAAAGTGATTCAATTGATCAATTCCCTTTTTTTTTTTTATCAGCTGGGAGATTGTGGTTTTTTTTTTTTTTTTTTTTATATTGCTTTAAATTGCCTTCCAGCAGCCTACAATTCCATAATGCTGATTGTTTTTGTTTGATTGAAGCAGAGCATTCACACCTGCTCATCTGGCTGTTTGGTCTTAATTCATTTCCAGATGATAATATACAGCTGGTACAGCATGTTAGATTGATTGTGGTAGAAAAAAAATCAAGATTTCTCTGCATCCCTATCCACATTTTGGATCAGGGCAATCAGCTCGTGTTATGATCTCAAAAGCATTAATAGCGAGATTTTTTAAACAGTGACAAGATTAGCACTTTGAACATTTGCAATGCATTCAGTAATCGTTATCAATCATCATATTCACCCTATCATTATGAGTATACTGATTGGGTTTAAGTGATTGATGCATAAATATGATGAAAGTACTGTGTGACGCGTAAAGCTTTAGTTGGTTTGGAAATAATATCAAAATAAACAGTGAGTTGGTGCAACACAAACACTTAAAAGCATGTTATCTGGTTGTAATTGCAAAATCCAAGTGTGTTCTTGTCAGTAATTGAATTGGACCAGCTGTAAACAGTCATTTCTTTATCAAAATTTACCTCATTACCTTTTTATTTTTTTATTTTTGTTTACCTCATTGTTTTCTTCTATGGTATTTAATACATTTTAGTCTGATTATGTTGTGTGGCATGAGACCTATTTAATTCCTGGGAGTTGGACACCTGATCACTGTACTCATACAGATTTATCTCTAATTGTTGTGAAAATGGAATTCTAAAGAAATAAGACACTCAAACCCGCTCCAGCATGATAATGCCCCAGCACAAAGCCTGCTCCATGAAGACGTGGTTTGCCAAAGCTGGAGTGGAAGATTTCAAGTGTCCTACACAAACACCTGAAATCACCCCATTTCCAGTTAAAACCTTTGGGTTGACTTAGAATGTCGACTGTATCCCAGGCTCTTGTGGCTGATTGACAATTTCCTATATCTGCACTCTGGAATCTTGCCTCAGCCTGGCCAAAAGAGTAGAGGTTATATCAGTAAACGAGGACTAAATCTGGAACAAGCTCATATGGGTGTGATTTTCAAGTGTTCACATACTTTTGATCATCATATTGCGTATTAGAGAATTTTAATCAACACAATCGTACCAATCAGAATAGAGAATTAGAGAATAAAGAACATATAGAATTATTTTTATTATTATTTTTTTTTTTTTACAGTTTGTCCAGGATTATATTGCACCTGATTACAGTACACATAAATACATAGTGTACATATGCACCAGTGTGAGACAGGTCCAGGAGACTTAATACACACTACAATTAAATCAAATCGAATCGAATCTAAAGGGTTTTTTTTTATATAGCACCTTGTTATAACGAGCAGTTAAAGTGCTTCACAATAAAAAAAAAAGTACTAATTAAAACAATAGAGCTTTCACAACCACGAATCCGTCGAGGAGCAAAAAAAAGAACATAACTGAAACTTAACATATTTTAGGAATTAAAAGCCAAGGAAGAAAGGAGTATTTAACAAAGATTTTAAAGTAGCCAGATTTGAGGCTGACCTTAAATTCAAAGGACATTTATTCCACAGCTTTAGAGCAGCCACAGCAAAAGCTCGTTCACCTCTGTTCTTGTTCTTAGTCCTTGGTACATGTAGGAGAAGCTGAAGAGAGGATCTAAGTGAGTGTCATGAAGACTAGAGCTGTATTTCAACCATAAATCTTTATAGACAAACGTAAGAACTTTGAAAGCAACTCTGAAATAAACTGGAAGCCAGTTCAGTGATGTCAAAACACTATATGGACAAAGGTATTGGGACACCTGAATTTCCCAGCCAATTGTGGCTCTTTGAGAAACTGTTATTGCAAAGCTGAAGGCACACAATTGTATATTATTTCTTTGGATGCAGTAGAATGAAATTTTCCCTTCACTTGAACCAGGAGACCCAAACCTGTACCAGCATAATAATGCCCCTGTGAACAAAGCAAACTCCATGAAGATATGCTTTGCAGAGGTTGAGTGGAGGATTTCTTGCTATAGACCTCTGAACTCAACACTTTTTGAACACCTTTTGTAACGCTGACTGTACCCCAGGCCTCCTCACCTCACCTACATCAGTAGCTGACTTTACTCACACCCTTGTGCCTGAATGGGCACAAATCTCCACAAGCACAATGGAACATCTTTCCATAAAGAGTGGAGGGAATTACAAGTGCACACCGGAAATAAATGTGGAAGTTGATGCTCAAAAAGCACGTTTGATTCTTATGATTGGGTGTATACTGTATGTTCTCACCTACGTGTATACGTGCAAGTTCACACAGAACGACAAAACAGTGATGTTTCTAATTTATTTGCAGAAGTAAAGGATGTTTATGAATAGGTTTTTATGAAAGGGTCAATATAAATGAAATCTTTGTTTAATGTATATACAAATAGGATTATGCAGTTATTGCTTTGATAGTTTATGGTTGGCTGGAATAGTATATATATAGAGAACAGCAGCTTTTTCTTACACCCCTGTTGTACCTCCACATAAGGACATGACTGTACTGTATCCTTATGACATGACATTTTGTGATTCATGCTGTTTCTTCTCTGCTCCACTGGCTACCGAAATATGAGAGAGAGAGAGAGAGAGAGAGACCTGTATTTCTTTGGCTGTAGTTATAGATCATCTTCGCACATCCCAGCTTTCCAGAAAGCCTAAGATCTGCCACATTCACATTTCGTCATTCTATTTTTAACCTCATATCCGAAGTCCCTTTAATGATCTCCAGAATATATAATGATTATACAGTACAGTGTCCATTCACTGCATGATGGTGTGCTATGACCTACTCCAGACCTGGTTTGGAATCTATTTTATCCCCATCCAGACTTCTGTTTTACTTCCTTGTTAAGTTTTTCCTTGCCAGTGTCTGCTCTGATTTGTTCAGTAGGTATCTGAAGATGCATTTGGATTTCTAGCTTTGTTACGGTGTCTATTGTTAAACGCGTTACAGTCTTTTTTTTCGTTTGCAGTCACCCACATGCTGGTGTTGCCTTGTGTGTGGGTGAAGGTGAGGGAAGGAAACCAGTGCGCTTCACTTAAGCTCCTGAGCCTAATTAAGTCAATGTCTGTTACTCACCTCTGGCGACGAATCTAATTAGGGATGATGTGGTCTTGTCTGGGCATGAATAAATTTGCCTCCTATTCCTGGAGATATCAAATATGACATTGCTTAATAAATGCTAGTTGTGGACCATTGAAGATGATTCAAGGCAACTGCATTTTTTCATGTCTTTCGCCTGTTAGGCAGGGTCCTTACCGATTCCTCACGTAATGATGGCATGAGAAAGGAAATGGTGAGGTTAGGAGCCGCTGGTGACCAGCATTTTGTTTCCATGACGACTGAACCCCCTTCAGCTTGTTTACATGGTTGATGTTGAAATCATTTTAAAATGTAATTTTTAAAAAATAATACACATACTTATTACAGTTTAATATTATCATTGTTTTGCAAACAATTGCAGTGAAATGAATTCATAATGCAGTGGTCATATGATGGCTAATAAAACACTTAAATTCAATTAACACTTAAATTAACATTTTGAAGAACATACAGTGTCAAAATGCAGCTTACTAATGAAGGGGAGGGGAAAGATGACTAGCAAAGACAGACTCCCTGAGAAGAAACCTTGTGAGTAAACCACATTTAGATGGAAAGTTATGCTTTTCTGGTTAATAGCATGTACAGATGGTCCCCGAGTTACGATGGTTCAACTTACAATGTCTCGATTTTTCAACGGCAATAGCATTACGACAAAATTATTTTAATATTTTAAGTTTTGCGCGGCAAGCGGAGGCAGCAGCATATGCTCCGCCCCCCACTCGTGCACCGGCGCTCGTGCCCGCACCATGGTGTAGAAGGTGTATAGGTGTAGAACATTAAAGGTAAACAGTACTAAGTGTAAGCAGATTATAAAGAAGCATATTGACATGTATTTAGTCATCATTGGATACAAATCTACAATGTTTATATCCACAAATGTGCCTGTTGTTGAAGTTTTTCTTTGATCACACTTTCTTGGTCCCAAGACCATGAGTGCCTGAAAAGAGATGAGCGAAGACCTATTGCTTTCATCTCAAGGCTGCGATCATGTTTTGCATTCAAACAGCTTTGATTCATGACCACACCTGGATGAATCAGCTTATTTCTCTCCTGTAATAATACACCAGGATCGACCCTGGTTGTGGATAAATGACTTGTTGTAACTGTGCTCAGAGTTCAGAAATTGTTAGCAGCGCCATAGTCATAAATCACCAGCTCCCTTGTGGGCGTTTCTCATTAACTACTAAAAGAGTAAAAATGGGAGTCAGGGAGTCTCTGAGTCTCTTTTGGAGTCTCTCAGGTCTCTACTGTGTGGCCTGACATGTCAAAGTTTATGGGCATTGGAAGGCAAGGTATCTTGTGAATCTTTATTTTTTTTTTTTTTGCGAAAGAAAGTAAGACTTTGGGTGCAGATTTTGTAATCGAAACAAGGGCTTAATTTTATAAATGAGGCAGGCATTCAACTATTGCAACCTCTGGTCTGGCTTTTAAAAACCGCACAATTAGGAACGTTAATGACAGTGTGACTCACAGCTTATTAGGCCAAACAAGCTTAATCCACTCTGCTTTCATTGGGCTTTTAGAACTGTAATTGAATTACAAAACGTATGAACAGAGACAATGCTTTCATATCTGCGATCCTTAATTAGGTCGGAATATTGGCGCAAAGAATTCTTATCACCGTTCTCTCAATTTCGCACAGTGTTGTTTCAGTGGCTTTTAATCACCGTTTCTTAGATGTGTGGGATTTGCTTCTCCAAAGGAATGATGTGCAGCGCTTCTCTAATTAGGATGTTTTGTTTACTTCCTGCTTCTTTTGTACGCCGCTAAGTCAATAATGCCTTGTCTGCCTTTCTTCCCATTTTGTTTTCTCAGGTCCAAGAGGCTGACAGACATCCCCATGAACGTCAGCTCCGTGAGTATTAAAAGAGCCTCTCTGGGGGTTGACAGTAATCAGATATTGTAATGAAAACACCTTTTTGTTTGGCTAATATGGCCTAAGTTTGCATATTTTTACGGTTTTGTTTTATTTGCTTTAAATGTACAACAAACCTTACAGCTAGTGATTTGCAGAGTATAAAATTGTAATATATTGAATGGCGAAAGATTCTTCTCACCTCAAGGCCAATTGTTTAACAAGAGTGGAATGCATAAAATCGTGACGATCCAGGCAAGCAGCTTAAGGTTCACTTTCACATTTTTTTATTGGAATGGGCGAAAATATGTGAACTCAGAGACTGAGATTGTGCCATGATTGCTGTATTTAAGTGTATGCTGATTTCGTGGATTTTTTTATGCACGCCAGTCTCTGGTGCAGTAAAGAAAAAACATTCAGTTCTCCAGAAACGCCTTGTTGATGATAGAGGTCAACAGAAAATAGCCAGACTGGTTTGAATTAACAGAAATGCTACAGTAATTCAACGAAACACACAATTGTGGTGAGCTGAAAAGCATTTCTGAATGCACAACACAGCCAACACTGAGGTAGATGGGCTGCAACAGCAGAAGATCAAGAGCAAAACGCTGATGCTGCAGTATGCACAGGTTTACTGGACAGGTGAAGAATGAAACAACTAAAGCCTGGTCTGATGAATTGGTTTCTGCTGAGGCATGCAGAAGGTAAAGTCAGAATTTGGCACTATAAGCATAAGTCCATGGATTCAACCTAGATCATTTTAGTAATCCAGGCTGGTGGAGGTGGTACAATTATGTGAGGAATGCTTTCTTGGCATAAACTGGGCCTGTTTATACCAATCCATCATCGCCTGAATGTCACAGCCTATTTAAGTATTGTTGCTGACCATGTGCTACCTCCAATTTACAAGCAAAATATTTCTCTAACTGGTAACATAAACATGGCAAGGCGGTCAGTGTGCTTCAGTGGCATTTCCTTGTCACCAGATCTGAATTCAGTTGAACACCTTTGGGAGGTGGTAAATCTTGAGAGTCACAGAATAAATGTTTAGGTGCATCTGCAGGAATTGTACTGTAGCAATGTCAGTGTGGACCAGAACATCATAGAATTGCACTGACACCTTGTGAAATTCCTACTACAAATTACAAACAAAGTGAGCCAACGTAATAAAACACTGATAAAGCGCTCAGTAAGTATAGATTCTGTCAGTATAAAGCTAAATATTTTTTTCGAATTTAAAGGCAGTAATTTCTTATGGATATTATAGATTCAAGTACAGGTTGACCGATTCATAGGTTTTGCCGATTAAAAAAAAAAATCAAATACAAAAAAATCCATACCGATAGTTTATCCGGGTCGCGTCTGCACTGGAGCTGCTGAAAAGGTCTGCCGTCATCAAACAGTACTGGAGCAGCCTCTAGAGCCGAATCACTGACACCACATGCTGTTTTGACAAGGGAGACCGCACACTGTACTTCATTCATGCTAGTTAATAGCTCATTAACTAATGTTAACAGATAAAGGAAAATTAATTTTAAATTTTATTAGTAAATATTGGAATTAGCAAATAAACAGTACTTCTAAAGCATTTATTAACTTTATTTAAATGGAATCTTACTTTAAAGCGTTACCATTTCACATAAATCTAGTCATGCTTAAAATGGCCATCTTTAAATGTCTTTACAAAGTCCAGAGAATTTAAATTATTATTATTATTATTATTATTATTATTATTATTATTATTATTATTTTCTTTTTTCTTTTTATTTATTTATTTATTTTTTTGTAATTCAATTTTTTTTAAATCCAGTATTAACTTTTAAGACTATGGATTGTTTAATCAGTAAAATCCACTATTGGTTGACCACTAGACTTGTTCAAAGGTCCTAGTAGGTTCTCTAACATCTCGAAGGTTTAAAATGTGTTGTCCTCGGAAATTCGCTCACTTTCTTTGCCAACACATTGCCCCCTTAAATTAAATTTCATGTGTTGTCTTTTCATGACCTTCAATAGTAGCAAGAACATAAAAAGTCTGGGCTTTTCTGGACAAAGACAAATACCAGTGATGCTAATAATAAAATAAAATCCTGCCATTTTTTTATATGGAATCGCAAGATCTTCATGATACCGTTTGCCTCAGTTGATATAAAAGCAGTAAAGTTTATTCTCAGCATTATAGTTCTTATGTGTAAGTAGGCAGTAATGGAGCAATTTTTCTGTTTAAGCATTAGAATTCCATTTTTTTTTTTTCTGTATCGATCCAAATAAGGCTAGGTTGATGTTTAATTGAACAAAGCAGCTCACTGGGACAGATTTTGCCTTTTTTTTTCACAACAGCATCATGAAGCCCGTTTTTACAGGATGGTTTAATTAGTAGAGAAAAGCATGAGGATGTGGAAAGGTGCTGGAAGAGGGAAGTGAGAGATGAGAGAAGATAAACTGTTTGTCAGAGCATCAGTGGCATTTTTAATTATGCATGGACATGAAATTGATTTTTGTAAATGAGGAGAGCAGGTTTGTCTCATTTCTCCTCGGCTTGATTAAAAGTGATGGCTGAGCTTTAAAAACTTTTCCACACGGAAAAACCGATCAAGGACAGCAAGTCATCTTCATCATTAGAAGGGTACTGTGTTGTGGATTGTAATGACTTCCATTTATGAAACGTGCCAAGATGATTCTGTCTGCGGTTATTCAGAGTGTCGAGGGTTCCGGTCAAAACAAATGGTCCTATTAAAAAAAAATTATCACAGAAGGTGTCAAATTAATGTATAATTAGTCATGGGTTTTTGGTTATTATAATCATATCATATAGCCCAGGAGAGCATGATAAAATGGAAAAGTTTTTACTATATATAGTTTTCGAAGCAATAGGATGACATCTATAAGATGTTTTTTCGCTAATTTATGTCACAAAGAAATTTCTTACATTGCAGTTTAAAGATTGTTTTAAATACAGTAAAGGTGTGTAATATAGGCACCCAAAAATATACAGTAACTCATCTGTTTAATGTTAGGTCCATGTCCCTTTAGCATGTAGCTTTTCAGCAACTCGATTCCAGTATGACATTCAATGCATGAGGGCAGTGAGCAGCAGTTCTGTGGATTGAAACAGCTTGTTGATTAGGGAGGTCAACAAAGAATAGCCAGAATTCCGTCAGTTCAAGCTGA
>JAAIIK010000060.1:160665-180995 GCA_014706435.1 Silurus glanis | reverse complement strand
CCACTCTTCCATAAAGGCCAGATTTGTGCAGTATACGACTGATTGTTATATATATATATTATATATATTTTATAGGTATGATAGCCTTTCTGTCAGCTTGAACTGACGGAATTCTGGCTATTCTTTGTTGACCTCCCTAATCAACAAGCTGCGCAGCGTCACATATGTCTTGGAGGGAACTCCAGAGGACCAATATTTTAAAGCAGCCACACACAAGGGTGGAGTGTGCTCTGACCCCGGATGGAGCGGGGAGACCAGAGGACTCCTAAGATGATGTGATAGCATCAACAATCCACCTGCTCAGAGTCTGCTTATTAGCAGGGAGGCCTTTCTTTGGAGGGCCATAGCAGACAAGCAGCTGATCGGTCCTTCTCCAAGGACCTGTCCTGTGGACGTAGGTGTCCAATGCGCGCACCGGACAGAGCCGGTTCAGTTTCTCCTGGTCTGGGGCCTGAAACGGAGGAGGATAGAATACCTGTAATCTTGTGGGCTTTGGGAAGACCGAGGGCACCTTGGGCATGTAACCCGTAAGGTTGTACAGAAAGGCACTGGCTGTACCCAGGGTAAGCTCCAGGAAGGAGGGTGCCACAAAAAAAAAAAAAAAAGGGGCCTGCAGGTCCCCTACCCTCCTGATACAGCAGATGGCCAACAAGAATGTGGTCTTGATTGAAAGATGCCTCAAGGATGCCTCGGATAGAGGCTCGAAGAGGGGTTCTCAGACAAAGCCCAAAATGACAGTCAGGTCCCACCCAGGCACTCTAGTCGTACCGGGGGCTTCAGCCTCCGGGTGCCGCGGAGAAAACTTGTTACCATCGGGACTCTGCCAGAGATTGCCAGGCCACGGGGACATGATAAGCCAAAGTGGCGGACGCGTAGACTTAGGGTGGACGGAGCCAACCCCTTGGTGAACTGTCCAAGGAGGAATCCAGCACTGAACCAACCGGGCAGTAGACTGGATCCAGCAGGTGGTGCTCACACCACGAGCAGAACAGATGCCACCTGGCGGCAAACGACCTCCTTGTGGAGGGAGCTCTGGAGTGGAGAATGGTCTCTACCACCTCGGTAGACAGCCACAGCCTCCACAGCTCTGGGCGGGGGTGAAATATGGCACCCCCTAGCTGGGAAAGGAGATCCCTCCTCAGAGGAATCTCCCATGGAGTGTGCTCGAGGAGAGCTACCAGGTCCGCAAACCATGGTTTGCGCAGCCACCTTGGAGCTACCAGGAGGAGACTGACTCCGTCCTGGTGAACCCTCTCCAGAACTCCTGGAAGCAGCGTGACAGGGGGAAAAACTTAGAGACGCAGCCTCGGCCACGCCTGAGACATGGCGTCCAGCCCCAGCGGGAGGAGTAAGGGAGAACCAGAGGGGACAGTCCGACGTCTCTTGAGACGCGAACAGATCCACCTGGGCTCTTCCAAATTTCTCCCAAACCTGCTCCACCACATCGGGGTGGCGCCGCCATTCCTTGGGCCGCAACCCCTGCCTCGACAGGGTGTCTGCTGCCTCGTTCAACCAGCCTGGGATGTAAACGCCCTCAATGAGAGGAGTTTCCCCTGGGCCCAAAGGAGGACCTGGTGCGCCAGCCTGCACAGGGGCGCGGACGCAGGCCTCCTCGATGGTTGCTGAAAGAGACCACCGCAGTATTGTCCATATGGACCAACACGTGGTGATCTCTGAGGTCCGAGAGGAAATGCTTCAGTGCTAGAAGCACGGCCAGCATCTCTAGGCAATTGAAGTGCCAGCGTAGATGGGGCCCCTTCCACAGACCTCTGGCGGAGCGACCACTCATGACCGCTTCCCACCCCGTGAGGGATGCATCCGTCGTTAGCATTAAGCGACGACCGGGGACTCCCAGCACAGGGCCTAGAGATAGGAACCAGGGATTTCTTCAAACATCTAAGGCACATAGGCATCGCCGCGTGACCTTGATGGTGCAGAGGGGGTTGCCCCTCTGTGAGAACCTGCGGGTCCTGAGCCACCACTGAAGGGGTCTCATGCACAGCAGGCCAAGTGGAATCACACTGGACGCAGCTTCCATAAGCCCTACCAGTTTCTGGAACTGCTTGACAGTGAGAGGCTGCCCTTCTCTGACCTTCCTGATGGCCGTAATGCAGGCAGGGGAAAGCTGCGCACGAAGTGGTTGAATCCCATATGACACCGAGATAGGTGGTTCTCAGTAATGGAGAAAGCACACTCCTCCCGACGTTTAGCCGAAACCCCAACGCCTTCATGTGGGCGAGAACGACATCTCGATGCCGGACCACCAACTGCTCTGATTAAGCTAGGATCAACCAATCGTCGATGTAGTTGAGGATGCGGATGCCCTGAGACCTCAGGGGAACCAGAGCCGCATCCACACGTTTTGTGAAGGTACGGGGTGAAAGGGCAAGGCCAAACGGAAGAACCCGGAATTGGTAATCTTCGGCCCCGAAAGCAAACCTTAGGATCTTCCTGTAAGAAGGTAGGATGGCTACATGAAAGTATGCACCCATTAGATCTACTGTGACAAACCAGTTCTCGGATCTGATTTGAAGCACGACCTGCTTGAGGGTCAGCAATTTGAACCCGAGTCTCTTGAGCGAGCGGTTCAGCTGATGTAGATCTAAGACAGGACGCAACCCTCCGTCCTTTTTGGAAACTATGAAGTACCGGTTGTATAACCCGGTGGCTCGTTCTGATGGAGGGACCACCTCGATGGCCTCCTTCCTCAGGAGAGTGTTTACTTCTGTTCCATGACCAGAGCCTGCTGGCCTCCCACCAGGGTGGGAAGAACCCCGTAAAAACGGGGCGGAGGGGACCCGAACTGAATCGAGTAGCCTCGATCTATGGCTTGCGCAGGACCCACTGAGACACATCTGGAAAGCTTTTCAAGCTGCTAGGAAGTGCCCTAGGGGCATCAGTCTCTCAAGACTGACCTCCGGTGTGCCTAGAGCTGGTGCAGAGCCCTGAGACAGCTCTAGGGGTGGCAAGATCTCCTGGACCACAACGATGCCGGGTGGAGACCAAGGAGAGAGCTTGCTGGAGCTGGCCGTGCCCTGATGCACCGAGGGTGGCAGGGTTAACGTACCAGGTCCCTGAGTGGGCCGGGACAGGGCGGGCACCGGATAAAGCGGTGCGGCACGCCCCTCCACGGCCAGATCCCCCGAAAGCCCCGTGACAGCCGTATGGCGAAGCTGAGCAAAATGGCTGCCCGGGGCACCTCCCACCCATGTCGGGGTCTTGAGGGAGGAAGCGATCCCGGGAGAGATAGCTTGCAAGCGTCTCTTCAACCCGCAGCATCGCTCCATACCCGAGCACTTTGCGCCCCAAACATGTGAATACAACGTTGAAAGGGGGCTGAAGGGGCTACTCCTATGACCATGACACTTCAGTGTACCGATCAGGAAGAACGGAAGATCCCGACATGGAGGTTTTTATGCGACCTGGTGTCAGAAAAGCGCTCGTCCAGCTTGCTGGACGGAAGGACTTTCTGCCCATGAGCCAGCCAAGCTATGGTGCAGGTTTCTCACCGCTTATTATTATCATCATGATCATTATTAGTATTATTAATATATATTTTTTTTATTTTACTACGGGGAGTGAGAGCACCCCCCTCGAGGAGTGCTCTCCGGGACTGGAGCGATCGCACAGAAAATGCGAGCAGAATGTGCACGGCATATATTTTTCGGTGCCATATGCGCAGATCATGCACAGAATGTGCAGAGAATCTGCGCCGAAAGTGCGCAGAATGTGCGCAGCCGCATCCCTTGGGAAGCGCCGCCGATAGGCGTCAAGAAAGGGACAAGCCCGTCTCGAAACCCTCTGCGAGGTCCATATGCGAGCCCAGGAACTGCCGATGGCATTGACATGCAGCCGGCTCTCTCGAGAACCGACTAGCGCGCTCCGCTCCTGGGAACATATGTTTTTTGACAAACAATCTGACAAACATTTTGACAGACAACACAACACACAGAGCACTTTCTGAACAACAGAAGCTGCCGCTGTCCTCACTCATATGCGCTTTATACTCCTGGTCGTGATGTCACCTCATCGGTGACGGCCAGCGTCCAATTTTTGACTGATTACACACATTATTCAGAGCGTGAACACTCAGGCGCGTTCCTAAAGCGTTTCGACGCAGCTCGAGTTTCTTAAAGGGAACTTAATTTCTGCTGAGGCAAACAGATTGTAGAGTTAGAGCTTGCCACCAAAAAGCAAAAAAAGGCTGGTGGAGCTGGTGTTATGGTGTGAGGAATATTTTCCTTGGCAAACGGAACCCCTGTAATCCCAGACAATCATCACTTGAATGCCACAGAGTGTTTGAGTATTGTTGCTGACCATGTTTTTCCGTGCATGGCCTCAATGGCCGATCTTCTAATGGCTCTTTCCGGCATGACAATGCATGGTGCTACAAAGCAGATGTCGTCTCAGTCTAGTTAGTGTTCTGTGTCTCTCCCAGTCACTGCACCTAAATTAATCTGCAGGAATTGTAATCTAAAAGTAAAAGACATTCACAGTGGGGGAATAAGTTTTCCCCCTTACAAAGATATTAACAGTCTAGAATTTTTATGGTAGGTTTATTTAAACAGAGAGAGACAGAATATGAAAAACAAAACCAACAAAACAACATTAAAGAATGGTTATAAATTAATTTGTATTTGATCGAGTGAAATTAGTATTTGATCCCGTACAAATTAGCAAGAATTTTCACACTCGCACACCCAAATTATAAAAAACTCATTATGTGTATAAAAGACACGAATCACAAGATCAAACTCTTCTATTGAAACCTCTCCACCACCAAGGACAAGCCCAAAGAGCTGTCAAAGGACATCAGGGACAAGCTTGTAGACCTGCATAAGGCTGGAGTAAGCTACAAGACCATCAGATTATTGCCTTGGCCATATGTTCTGGTCATTGTCATGCTGGATGACCTGTCCAACACCTATCGTCAGTGTTCTGGCTGATGCCAGAAGGTTCTCATCCAAGATTCTACAGTGCATGTCCCGGTTCATGAAGTGAAGTCTTCCTGTAACCTTAGCAGAGAAACAGCCCCAAAAAAGAATGTTTCCTCCTCCATGTTTGACAGTGGGGATGGTGTTCTTGGGGTCATAGTCAGTATTTCTCTGCCCCCATCAAAACGGCGAGTCAAGTTGATGCCAAAGAGCTACATTTTGGCCTCATCTGACCACATCACATTCTCCCAAGCCTTCTCTGAATCATCATCTTCAAACTTCAGACAGGTCTGTTCATGTGCATTCTTGAGCAGAAGGACCTCGGTGTGTTACCAATGTTTTTTTTTTTTATGACTCTGGTCCCAGCTCCCTTGAGCTTATTAACAAGCTGCTCCCTGTCTTGGCTGATCCCTCACCTTTCTCAGAATCATCCTTAAACCATGAGGTGAGATTTTGCATGGAGCTCCAGAGCGATTACGACTGACTTATCTTGTATTTCTTATATTTTTAATTATTGTGCCAACAGTGGTCTGTTTCTCACCAAGCTTCTTGCTGATGTTCCAGCCTTTTCAGGTCTACAAACTTGTCCCTGATCATGTCCTTTGACAGCTCTTTGGTCTTTCACATGGTGGTGGAGAGGTTTGAATGGAAGAGGTTGATTCTGTGACTGGTTTCTTTTATATACGTAATGAGTTGGTATTAGTTCTTTCTCAAAGGGACAGGAGTAATTTCGGTGTGTGGGAGTCAGAATTCTTGCTGATTGCTACTTATTTCACTAGAACAAATACAAATTAATATATAACCTTTAATGTACTTTTTATATTCTGTCTCTCTCTGTTAAAATAAACCTACCATAAAAATTCTAGACTGTTCATTTCTTTGTAAGGGTAAACTCACACAATCAGAAGGGGATCAAATAATTATTTCCCAACTGAAATCATTTCATCCAATGGACCAAATTTCAAACTAAATGTTTTCCACCATCTTGTCGAATCCATGTCACCAAAGATTTGTGGCTGTTTTGAGAACAGAGGGATGCAGTATTTATATAGAGTTCCTTTGAAAGTGCTCATTGTATTCATTGAATACTGTGCTCATTTTAAAATGTGTTTAAGATCTGGGTTTCAAAAGAATTTATACGATTAGTAGTTTTCTTCTGCATTCCAATTTACAATAATCCATTTGGCTGATTGTCATCTCTTTGACAATCCTGAGGTTGGAACTAATAATCTTGAAATTATTTAAGTTCCTTTTTCCAAAGGTAGATTTAAAACTGATACATTTTACAGTTTTCACAGAATTTCTTTAAAGCAATACAAATACCGGTTTATATTGCTTTACACTGTGATATGCATTTTATTTAAATCCCTATGACCCAAAAGACCTAGATTTTCATTTGTGACCAACTGAATGATCCTAACTCATGCAGGCACATATTCATGTTGTAGAATATCAGAAGTCAGAAAAGGCCTATAGTTAGATGGTTCATGTACACGGATTGGTGTAAAGCTACATGAGAACTCATACACTGTGCAGCTTAAAAAAGCATCTACAGCCCACAATATGTGCTCTCGCTGCGAGCAGCATCTGCGATTGGAATTTCATCAGGACACAGGACAACACAGGCCTCCAGCAATCTCCATTTAAACTCGATTTGTGTGGTAATGTCGAGCTGCAAACCTGCCACATTTCACCGATCGTCTTTTGAATTGCAGGTCATGCTGACATCAGATTAAAACCTGAGCTTCAGTTTCCATTTCAAACTACCTTTAGCTGGAGTCACTGCTGGTGACATTTTTTTAATCAAAAGAAATCTGAAAACCGTTTTGAGAAGTTTGTCATTTATTCACTTTGGATTTCCCAAATTCAGCTTTGAAATCAAGCCAAGAAATTACAACTTTATTAATTCAACATATTAATTCAAAATTAAATTGTGTGAGAATAAGGGCTTTGGAAATGAGGTGATTTATCTGGGTATTATTTGCTTGTTGAAGCAGCACTCTGAGATACATCTATGTTGGATTGTTGAAACATGGGTTTTGGATGTCTGCTCTGCTGCATCTTTAAACAAGAGTTAAGGAAGAATGCAGCAGCACTGAAGTACTGAAAAGAGAGTCAGAGCATGTCTTATTCACACTAGCTACCCATTAAATTCCACATTAGCTCCAGTCTGGCATATCTTACTGATCTCCTGAAGTAGTATAACCCAGTCTGACAAAACGTTTAAATAGTGGTATAAATAAAACCAGAAACACTATTATATATACACTATTTTGACGTTTAGCTATCATTAGATCATGGGTCTTATTAAATGTATAAAAGGGTAATATTTGTCAGCATTTTCACATACAGTGGAACCTCGGGTTACAAATTTAATTCGTTCCGGTACTTTATTCGTAACCTGAAAAGTTCGTATCCCGATACGAATTTCCCCATAAGAATGAACAGAAACTTCGGTAATTCGTTCTGGACAACCAAAGATATTACTGTAAAAATAAAAATAAAGCCAATATTCACTAATATTATTTACTTTTAACATGTTATATTGAAATCATACCATATAAAAACATATAAAAGAGGAAAACATTATCATTACTGGGTACTTTACCTTTGAGAAGACTCGCTGCTGGCATGATGGAGACGACGTTCGTAGAAGGGGGAGGAGGGAGAGTTATTGTTTGGAAGGAGAATCTTATTATATTATATTATATTATTTATATATTATTATATATTATATTATAGAATATTAATGAATATTAACGAAATAAAGACACAGTGTTAATACGAACGCTGAGACAATGCTCTCGCTAGGTACACAGGACGCTAACTGATGTGACGAGCTGCGTGGGAGAGCGTGGGTGGCGATACGAAAAGAACCAACTTGCCTGCGATTTTTTTGGTGCGCGACGTTCGTATCCCGAAATTTTGTTCATAACCAGGGGCAAAAATTTTAATGAACTGCGATTCGTAACCTGAATTATACATATGCCGGGGGCGTTCGTAACCTGAGGTTCCACTGTATTTCTATTAGTGACTGTGGATTATTAATGAAATAATCCACAGTCACTAATAGAAATACAGTCTTAATACCATCATTATGACGTCATGGCTACAGAATTCGTCAATCTTCTTTTGGCTTCTCCCATTTGGGGTCGCCACAGCAGATCATCTGTCTCCATACCCCCCTGTCCTCTAGATCTGCCTCTTTTAACCCAACTACCTGCATGTTTTCCCTCACCACATACATAAACCTCTTCCTTGGCCTTCCTCTTTCCTTCTTCCTGGTGGCTCCATCCTTAGCTATCTTCTATCGATATACCCCATGTCCCTCCTCTGCACATGTCCAAACCATCTCAATCTCACCTCACTCACCTTGTCTTCAAAACGACCTACATGCGCGGCCCCCCTAATAAATTCATTTCTAATCCTGTCCATCCTCGTCACTCCCAACGAAAACCTCAACATCTTCAGCTCTGCTACCTCCAGCTTCACCTCAACATTGCAGGTCTCAACACAGTCCTATAAACTTTCCCTTTCACTCTTGCAGACACTCTTCTATCACAAATCACTCCTGCTATCACTCTTCTCCACCCACTCCACCCTGCCTGCACTCTTTTCTTCACTTCTCTAACAGACTCTTCATTACTTTGCACTGTTGACCCCAGGTACCTGAACTCCTCCACCTTCACCACCTCTTTTCCCTGCAACTGCACTATAGAATCTGTCAATATTTTACATAAATGCAGTGTAACAGAGCGGTGCATCACAGACTGGTATCTCATGCAATCTGATTGGTTAAAGCAACAGCTTCAAGCAACGTGGAAGCTACCAAAAATCAAAAAAAGATTTGAAGCTACCAAAAATTTACACTGTTTATTTCTGCTGGCCTTGCGCCAATACATGATGTGACGGCTGAAATCTGTTTCAATAGAAGCTACACTGTAGAATTGCACTCGGTGGTGCTGCTCCTTGCAAAAACACATCCAAGAGAAACATTATAAAATGCAGATAATAGACTATTGGGAGTAATTTAATACATATCCATGGACAAAAATGTATTCAAATTGGGAAAAAAGTGATTAATAGAGTTTAGGCCAGCATAGAAGGCCCTGGCCCTGGCCCTGATGGTATCTTATCTAAATGGATTTGTCTAAGTACAACATCAGAACAATTGTGTTTGTGTTAGGACAGCAAATGTGATCCTTTACTGCCCCAAATAGCTGAAAATAATTAGTTAGTGGGTGGAAATTGGTTATGACTAAATTAGTTGGAAATGTAAATCTAGACTAATTTGCATAACCGTCATTTGTGTATGTGTAGGTATATATTTTTTTGCATAGTGTCCACCCTGCATCCCACTGTTCCCCAAAATACTCTCCACATCATGCCTGAATATATCTTTGGGACACGGCCATAGCTATGAATCGTGCAAAAAAAAAAAAATTGAAACCGCTTCAGGCCAGAAAATGAAAGCTTGTTTTTCTTGCAACACAGATTATGCTTGGTCTGAGACCAGAAAGGTGACTCCTTATCAACAGAGTAATTTAGTTTAAGACAAGATATATCCTACAGCTACAAAACTCATTTCCAAGCCGTTCTTCAAAAGCAGATTTACACAGTTCTTAGGATAATTCTGATATCTCTTGATATGTTATCTCGTGATTTGAAATCTTATTAAGACTGCAGCTGTAACCGAGAGTCATGCATGCGGTTGTTCTCGGATTTCTTATCTGGCTCAGCACAAAAAGTCTTTCATATCTCTCCGGTTCCTTGTAGCCAGACGCGGTGCTGAGAGAAGCCATCTGTTTACGCACTTACATGCGAAGAAGCACAATCCAGCCAAACATGTTTTAGCTGACTGTACATTTTCATCTCGGCACGTTTGAAGAAGTTGGAAGAGGCGCTCGCTTGCGTCCTGTTCTAGCACAGTGAGATATTGAAGAAGGCCTGATGCGAGTGGATCCTCTTACTCCTCATTCTACTTTCTTCTCGCTGTTTATCAGACATAAAAGTGGGCAGAAATGGCTTTGTTCTAAAAAGAAAACGTTTCAGAGACACCGTTGCTTCCTTTATACATTGATCCAGTGGCTGCAGGTGTTCCTGGCAACTAAAAGCCCCGGGCAAAGATTATGTTAACTCTATTCAAGTTCTTGAAGCTGCATACAGATGATGAGATGTGACTCTGAAACACTGCATTTGCCTTTGTGGATGCGAGCTAAGAGGTTATTAGACTCATTATCTGAGTTGTCTACAGGGCCAGGGACTTCACTAATGAGAGTGATTATAACTGGCTCAAGCTTCCTCACATAATGTCAGGTGTTGAATCCAGCCAGAATTCTTTGCTGAGAATTATAATGAGTCTTTTCGGTCTTTCTATTCAGGCTTAATGGTGAACTTTGTGTCCGTCTGTGTTTTTTTTTTTATTACTTTCTTTCTTTTGAACTCTTTACCTGTCTCTCAATTTGACTCTTTTTCCAACAATAAACTCTGTTTAACTCATCATTAAACCTCACCTTTGACCCTCAACTTTTGACACTAAGGTTGAAGTTTAAACTCAACTCTTAAGACTAAATTTATTTTTAAACTCCATGTCCACACTAACACGTCAATGAAAACATAGCTTTTTGAAAATGCTCTCCTAAGTGTAAAATTTCAAAAGGTAGTTTTTACCTCGCAGTGTGGACTGTAGAAACGGAGGCCTTTAAAAAAAAAACGTTGATGCCTTTGTAGTCATGTGACGGTGCCTTTTCTTTACATTGTCGCAACCGTTTAAAGAGCCGGGAAGTAAATTAATGGCAGGCGGAAATAACGCAGGTCGAAATGGCATACGTGCTCATGCTCAGTACAGGGACGTAAGCATTTTTTAGACGGAAACGCTGTTTTCAAATTTACTTTCAAGACTTTCAAGTCACCGCTTCATTCCAAATTGGAAAGTGAATTTACGCCTAACCTAAGCTGTTAGAACTCTACATGACTTTTGACTCTCAATTCTTGTTTTGGCTCTGAATTAGAGAGATTTTGCCACTCTAGTCTTGATATGACTCTAAGTTTGGCTCACAACTGAACTTGAGACTCTAAGCTCTAAACGCTCTGTTTGACTTTCACCTCTTGACTTGACTCAACTCAACTGTTGACAATCTTCTTGACATTTGACTCTCAACTTGACTCTTGATTCAATTCTTAACTTGAGGTAACTAAACTCTCAACTTGACTTTTTATTTTCACCCTAACTCAGCTCAACTTAACTTGTAACTCAATTCTTACTGATCTCTAAGAGACTAAACTCTGCTTCCGACTCTAAACTATATTTTAGACTTGATTAAACTCATATCTTGTATAAGATTTATAATGAGCTTGTTCTGTCTTTTTTCCCACTGCCTATGTCTTACACTTTATCCCTTTGAAATCAGTGATATTTATAACACTGACCTTTTCAGCCTGAAGCTGAAAATTAAGTTTGATTGATCCTCTTGGAAAGCAGTTAAAATAAGGTGCTATGAATACGAGATTGATTTGTGGAGAAATCTATGCGGTCTCAGCATTACACAGAATCAGCTCTCAAGCGAGTCTACATTTTTTTTTACCACACAAAAAGCATATTACGGCTTTTGTGAATATTTGATGTTTCAGTGGATGCTTCTTTGTATTAAAAGTTTTTTATGTGCTACATTCAGACTTTCTTTAATGTTCTCTCTCTTGCTTTTTTTTCCCCTGTGCATCACTTTATGAGGAGGAGGTAATCTAGGATTGAAAAGCTTCATGTAGAATTGGGGATAAGTTCAAATTACTTCATATAAATGAGTGCAATGATATGACTCACTTGAGCAGAGCCATTTGGACATTAAAACAATCAGCATTAGGTTGAGGCTGCTCTCTCTCTCTCTCTCTCTCTCTCTCTCTCTCTCTCTCTCTCTCTCGCTTACAGAACATGGAAATGAAGTATTGACATCCAGGCTACTGCAGACAGTATGGCAACCTCACTGACACATTCATTGCTCATAGGAGCAGTATAATGATTTCACGTATGTGTCTGTCATTTATATAAAGAAGAGTGCATGGTAACTACAATTATTTAAGATTATTCTGAACAGATTTCCAATTTCTTTGCCCACAAAAAAATGGTTTTAGTGCTGATTTTAGTGCTGACTGTTGGTTGGATAGTGAGATGGAGAAAAGGATGCATGGATGGATGCTTTATGTGTCTTTTTTTTCTTTTTTTTTTTTTTTTTTATAGCAACCAACACAAGTTAAATATATTACAAATAAACATTGAATTGCATTCTGTTTCCGATATTTTTGGCTAAACAGAGTCAATATTAAGACTTCCATTACAATTTTTGTTCCCTAGCTTGTTGACCAAATAGTCAGTTTTCAGCTTTCAGCTCATAAATGACAAATTACAACTCAACTCAATTGTTTACAGACAGCTTGATTCTCAACTCTGCTATTAACTCAACTGACAACTCTATTCTAATGGACAGCTTGACTCTCAGCTTGACCCTCAGCTCAATTGAAAACTCCACTCTCGGCTCCACTTTTAATGGACAACTCAACTTTCAACTCGACCATTGACTCCTAGCTCAGCTCTCAACTTAACCATCAGCTTTTTTGAGAACTCGATTGACAAGTCTACTGCCAACTGCACTCTTAATTCAACTTTAAACTCAGACCTCAGATCTGTCAACTCGAAACTTGACTCTCAACCTGACTTTCAAGTTAGCTCTCCATTCCTAAGTGGAAAGTAAATTCAGTTGCCTTGGCTCAAGATTAGATTTTTTTTTTTTTTTACCACTATACTCTAAAATTGGCTCTAAGTTTGACTCTCAGCTGAACTCACCTTGCAACTATCAACTTCTCTACTTTACCTCCAATTCTTGACTTGACTTAACACTGTTGACTCTCTACTTGACTCTTGATTCAATTCTAAATTTGAGGTAACTCAACAATCAACTTTATATTTTCTTTTTATTTCCACATTAACTCAGTTCAGCTTAACTTCCAACTCAATTCTAACTGACAACTCGACTCCCAACTGGACTCTCAATTTACATCTTGACTTTTAAATTGACTCTTTGCAAATTCGACTTTAATTAACAACTTAATTACTCTCAACACAACTCTTTAAACTTTTTCGACTCAGCTTTCAACTCTACTCACCATGACTCCCTTCTCAACTCTTAACTCAACTCTCAATTTGACTCTCAACTCTACTCTTAACTCAAAAAAACAACTCTCAACTTGACTTGTCAATTTGCTGTCAAATCCTCCCTCACACATCTCAGCACTTTATTACCACATCAGTCTTATGGTTGTTAGAAATTTGCTGTTTGCTACATAACTAAGAAACAGTATTAATCCAAGCACTATTTAACACAATTTAATCACTCCTCAACCTGTTAAAGAGAACACTATATTTCTTTTTATTTTTTTGCATTTAATTTATTATAGCCCAAATGCAACATGCCATATTAGGAGTGTGCTGCTGCTGTGTACCTATTCCCCATAACCCATCCCAATAAAACACTGGAAGCAATCATGGATTGCGACAACATGAGTTCTCTCCTTGCAATCCTAACTATAGCTGGCCAGGCAACACACAGGTGAGATGATAGACATCCAAATAAAGAAATAAGACCGACAAACAAACCTGGCTCAATTTCACAGAAGAGCATGACAGAACCCAGGGGAGATTCTTTATAAAAAAAAATAAAAAAAAATTTGGAGAAAGAAAATTAAAGTGGGTTTGTTTTGCCTAAGGTGGGGGAGACGGGGGTCTAAACTTGGCAAAAAGGCTGGAAACCTGCAGTGCTAAAGGAATTATATATTTATATAATATCTAATATAATTAGATCTATCAATTTTCCAGGTCTTCCTCAATAACTTGATGGTGGTAAATTAACTAGAACCAGAACATTAAGCATCTTGTTTTTGAATGTTCAGTAGAAAAGTGCTATAAAATTATCATCTGTTTGATCATTATCCACAAAAACAAAGGATTAATGCTACAACCAGCTTGATATTATTGGCAATGTCCAAATAAACAAAGACAAGATGTCGGGTTAATGGCAGATGGCAGATAAACCCCCATAAGCCATATGCTCCCCTTGCTACACCATGATTCATTTAGCCTTCTGGTGCAAAAGGGTATACACTGACTCTATGATACTGATCAGATTCTGCTACCCTTTCAGGAACTGAGTCAGCTCTTGTCAGACTTCACTTGATATACTTGAGATATGGGGACGTAGGAGGTGTGGCTGCAGTGTTCTTTACAGCACATTTTATCCTCTGTTCATGTACATGTTTGCAATGTGAAATCAAGTGGCCGCAGTATGATACCTATAACAACTAATACTAATCCAGCGTTTCAGGTCATTTTAATTGCACCTCAAGTCAAATGTCTGCTTGCGTACAGTATCTCACAAAAGAGAGTACACCCCTCACATTTCTGCAACCACTTTAGTATATCTTCTCATGGGACAATACTATAGAAATTAAACTTTGATATATTTTAGAGTAGTCAATGTGCAGCTTGTATAGCAGTATAAATTTACTGTAATCTGAAAATAACTTAACACACAACCATTATTGTCAAAATAGCTGGCAACAAAAGTGAGTACACTCTAAGTGATAACAGCTGTATATCGTGTAACCATGCAAAGCCACATGTCCTATTCATCATGTTTGTTTTTGTCTGTTTGACAGGACCATTCAAATTTGTGTTTTTTTGTATTAGAGCAGTCTGAGACCCAGCCATTATGGTTGCACAAGCCAGTGCACTCTTAGTGCCGGTCCCAAACACGGATAAATGGGGAGGGTTGCGTTAGAAAGGGCATCCAGCGTAAAACATGTGCCAAATCAAATATGCGGATCACAAACCAGAATTTGATACCGGTCGAGGCCTGGGTTACCAACAACCACCACAGGTATTGTTAGCCAACAGGGTACCAGTGGAAATTGGGCCAACAGAGGAGAACTGTTCTACCATGGTGTGGATAGAAAGAGAATTGGTGTATGGGTGATTCTGAAGGAAGAGTACAGTAAGAGTGTAGTGGAGGTGAAGAGAGTTTCTGAAGCTTGAAGTTAAAGGGGTGATGATAAATGTCATCAATGCTTATGCTCCACAAGTGGGTTAGGAGATGGAGGAGAAGGAAAAATGCTGGAGTGAGTTAGATGAAGTGGTAGAAGGTGTAACCAAGGAATGAAGATTGGTGATTGTGGCAGACTTCAGTTGGCATGTTGGTGAAGGGAACAGAGGTGAAGAGGAGGTGATGGGTAGGTATGGCTTTAAGGAGAGGAATGTGGAAGGGCAGATTGTTGTAGATTTTGCTAAAAGGATGGAAATGGCAGTGGTGCACACAGGTGGATTATGTTCTATGCAGGAGATTCAACTGTAACTGTATGTAGATGGATACTGTAGCTAAACAGCATCGGATGGTGGTTTGTAGGATGGCTTTAGAGGTAAAGAAGAAGAGGGGGGGGGACTGAAAGAAGAATAAGATGGTGGAAACTGAAGGAGGAAGACTATGGTGTGAGATTAAGGAACGAGGTCAGATCAGGGGCTCGGTGGTGGTGAAGAGGTGCTGGATGATTGGGAAACTACTGCAGAAGTGATTAGAGAGACAGCTAGAAAGGTACTTGGTGTGACATTTGGTAAGAGAAAGGAAGACAAAGAGACGTGGTGGTGGAATGAGGAAGTGCAGGAAAGCACAGGAGAAAGAGGTTGGCGAAACAGATTTGGGATCAGCAGAGAGATGAGAAAAGTAGGCAGGAGTACAAGGAGATGTGGCAGCAGGTGAAGAGGGATGTGGCAAAAGACAAGGAAAAGGCATATGAGAAGTTGGACACTTAGGAAGGAGAAAAGGATTTGTAGCGATTGGCGAGGCAGAAGGACCGAGCTGGGAAGGATGTGCTGCAAGTTAGAGCAATAAAGAAGTGTAAATGGAAATGTGTTGACTAGTGAGGAGAGTATTAGTCAAGGAGAGACAAGTTAGTCAAGTTGAGAGTCAAGTTGAGTTAATTTAGGGCTAAAATACCAATTTTACTCAACTCTAACTCAACTTTCAGCTTAACTCGTTTCTCAACTCGACTCTTAGCTTGATTCAACTAAACTTTCAGCTCAACTCTTAGCTCAGCTCAATGCTCAATTCCGTGCTCAAATCTTCTGTCAATTCAGCTCTCAGCTTGACTCTGAACTCCCAAGTGACCAAGAGGTTCTCAACTTTTAACTCTCATCTCAACTCGCCCTGACTCTCTCTTCCTAAGACCATTTTCATCTCGACTTTCACCTGGTTTCGCAAGTCAACTCTCAAACTCTACACGCAAACTGACTCTCAGTTCTTAAGTGAACTCTCTTCTTCATTTGGAGTCCATAATTATGACCTGATGATGCAACTTGTCTCTGGCTTTTAACAAGAAATAATAAGTGAGATGGCGTTAGTGAGGCTTTTTTTTTTCTAAACAGAGTGACAAACAAGACAAGGCACTTAAAACTTAGCATTAAGCATCTATTAGGTGGGCAGTCATAGTCTGAGGCTGTGACTTTTATTATTCCACCTCCATTCATCCCTGTGATCATTTGCCTTTTTGTCTGGAAAGATTTGAAACACGAAAGCTCACCGCTTCTCCATTACGATGCGCTCGCACTTAGGCCGGTATTGCAAATATCCATCTTTCTCTCAGCATGTTGTCATTATTCACTGACTGAATTGAAAGATGATGAAGCTGCAGGAAGCCCGAGAGGAGCCTGTCACCATGGCTTTGAGCTCGGCAAATGCTCTGACACTCCCTGACACACACACACACACACAAACAGACGCTCACTTTGCTTTCTAGAATCCCATCCAGCACGTGTGGAATCGGTTTCAATCCCGTCCCTGACTGACTGTTTCTCTTCAATTTCAGTGACAGAGTTGTGCTGCTGCAGCAATTATTGCTAGAACAGGCCACAAATGAGAAAGGAAAAAAAGACGTGGGGATATTTGTGTTGTCACTGCTCTAAAAGGATCCGATTAAATGGTTTTGCTGAGGATGTCTAAATGTCAGACTCCAAGCTCCCCCAGCTGCAGCCTGGAAGAACAGATAATTGCAGCAATTTTAGTGACCTGGGGCTAAATGTGAAGATAAAATTAAAAGAGTCTTATCTCTGGTTTTGCTGTCTACAGTATAGCATTTTCAATAGAGAATAGTATAAATGTATGGATTCGGGTGGACACTAGAAATATCCTGGCAAGATGTGATAAGGAAACACTGTAATTATATCATTAACATGCTATGCTGCATGGTACGCTAGCGTCGACACCAGCATCGGCATTTCAACACGTGTCCCTTGAACTTTTCCGTATCGTTTTGGCTCGTTTTTAAACGAGGACAGATAATCACGCGAACTACTGTAGGTGGAACGGGGGGAAAAAAAGAGAGAATGCTCTGCAGGCAGATGTGCCCTTTAAAGTATATTTAAAAGTTTGATTTCAAGTAGATTTGAAATTATGGTAAAGGTTGTCGAGTTTTTTGTTTTTCTTCACCCCTACTGAGATGAAAGATGAATAGATGAGTAAATGCAAATGATTTCCCATTAATCGTTGCAAAATGATATACAGCTGTGCCGGCTGAGAGCTAGAAAAGCCCTCTCAGGTTCTGCTTTCACCTATTTTAAAGTGCAATGCTGCAATCCTCAGGCAATCATCCAATGAATCTTTATATTCATTTAAATCTCAATACAACAGCTGCTTTTGACTTAATAGCAAGATCAGTAGGAGAACCATGCTAGAAATGCAAGCTGGCAGCATAGCAGTATTTAATAGCTAATGCAGTAATAATCAGTAGCAAGAATTTAGTTGGTTTATTTAGGCTGTTTAAAGTATTTGTGTAATGTATGCTTTTTTTTTAATGTAGTCATTGATAAAAGACAAAGGACATTTTTCAACGGGTGTTACATACCATGAATTTTTTAGAATCAGTATGCATCATTGTGATCTTGACGGCTGAATCAAATAAAATATGTGGGACAGGAATAATGATCAGGAAAGGGCATGCGTGCATACATACATATATTTATGTCACTGAAATTACATCATCTGGCTACTCACTGAAACATAATTGAATTATTTTTGTGCACTACCCGCACTCTTCCATGAGATACGAGTTACAATATAAGCCAAACAGATGGAAACGCGTCCCCTTGCTTGCATTTTATTCCAGATGTACTTCTATTCACATGACACGCACACCAAACCATTTTTCTACCTTTTATTCTGGTTAATACGCTGGATTATGCAGACAACTAATAAACAGGATATGAGTATTGATGCTGCACGTAGCCATACTGTAATGTCGTAATTAGTGGACATTCTAAGCGAGCATACAGCCTCTTAGTGAGCCTTACTGTACATTGCACCGTAATGATGCATGTAATAAACATTATCCTTGACAGAAAGCAATATATGGTGAATTGTGTGAGCTGTTTTACATTTACGGGTACCAGGTTTCCATTGTTTTTTCAATAGAAATACAAAAGGTGAGAACTGAGCTTGCACAAGTTGTCTGATGCATCTGCAGAAGTCAAACCTGGAATTTAATTATAGATAAACATAATAAGAAATCTGAAATCACTATATATGTTGCTTTCAGTTGTTATTGGATTTAATATTGAAAGTAGAAAAAAGCTTTTTGAGCACAAACACAAAAAAAAAAAAAAATAGACATTTTTCTTTATTTGTTGACTCAAATCTGAATTTGAATAGTCGATCAGCTATTTCACATCTGGGTTGCTCAAGAACACCAAGAAACCAAGTAATGGATAGTGAAAATAATTTGAGCATAATATTTTTTTAAACATCTCAGTAAATTGAAAATACTTCATCTTAAAATGCATTACACTCACTGCCACTCCTTGACCTTCTGCATGGTTCTCCCGTCTCCACACACGATCTCTAGAGCTCAAACAGAGATATCTGGTCACCTGTCTTACCAAGGCCCATTTCCCCTAGAGCTCCTCAGCTTGGTCCGGTGGCCAGTTGAAGGAAGAATCCAGTTTTTTCCAAGTGTTTTAATTAAGAATTATGGATGCCATTGTACTTTTGGGAACCTTCAGTGCAGTTCTGCATCCAGTTCCCTTGACCTCATTGTTTGGTTTTTGCTATGATTTACATTTTTAGCCGTTAGACCGTGTAGAGACAAGTGTGTGCCTTTCTTTGACCTGTCCAATCAACAGAAAGACTTTGGTCAAGCTTTTGTAATAGATTTATATGATAGTTATCGCAAATCCAGTTGTTATAGGTTATGATTCTAGATTATAAGAGTCTAGATTAAATGCACTTTATGTTGCCAAATGTTTGTGGACACTCGACCATCACACCCATATGTGCATGTTAAACATCCTGTTCTAGATTCTGTCCCCATTTTACTGGTGAGGTTTTCCACTTGAGGAGTATTAGTGTATGTCCTCACTAATGCTCCTGCTAACATAGTTAGGACTCTGTGCAGGACACTTGAGTTCTTCTACTGCAGGCTTGGCAAAAAAAACAAAAAGTCTTCATTCAGCTTGCTTTGTACACTGGGTTATTTCATGCTGAAAACGGTTTAAGCTCTTTCAGTTCCAATGAAGGGAATCTGAAATTCTATAGCATATAGAAAGTAATTGCAAGCTGCAAAGTTGTGGAAACAGATTAGGGAAGAACCATGTATGGTTGTGGTGATCCTGAGGTACAAGTGACCAGTGTTCCTGTCTCTTTTTTCTCCTCATATCTGTCTGATTCATCCCTGTGCTCTGACACAGGATGGTGTTCTCTTCGATTGTAAACCACTCTGCTGCTGGGGATGGTTTCACATCAGTGGCCTGGAAATCAGAAGTTACAGAAAACACAAAGGGCTTTGAGGATAGATTTTGACTGCACTTCATGTCAGCAGTCTACTACAGTGGCTCAGGACCACAGGTTGCATTTCATCACCATTACTGCACACCTCAACAATGATTCACTGTAATAAATAGAGATTCGGTGCAACCCAGATTAGGATGGGCTCCTTTTGAGTCTGGTTTCTTTCAAAGTTTCATCTTCATGCCATCTAAGTGAGTTTTTCTTTGCCACAGTCATCACTTTCTCGCTCATTAGGATTAAACTTGCAATTATAAGGAACAATCTTATGCTTTATTTTATTGCCACTTTATCTGCTAAGCTGCTTTGAGACAATGTCCATTGTGAAAAGTGCTATACAACTAATAATGTATTGAATTGAATTGGTCAGGTGTCCACATAATTTTGGCCATATAGCATGTATAGATTTCATCTGTCAAATTCAGCGTTTTTGATTCATCCCTGTGCTCTGTATATATACAGTGCTATATGTTGGATGTGTGTGTGTGTGTATATATATATATATATATATATATATATATAT
>JAAIIK010000060.1:130943-143443 GCA_014706435.1 Silurus glanis | reverse complement strand
ACACACTACCAAGATGACAACTGCTTTGCTGAGGAAGCTGAAGGTTAGGGTGATGGATTGGCAAAGTATGTCTCCAGACCTGAACCCTATTGAGCACCTGTGGGGCTCCTCATGTGGAAGGTGGTGAAGCTCCATGTGTCTAACATCTAGCTGGGTGATGCCATTAGGGAGTAATGGAAGAGGATCCAAACAACAACCTGTGCAGCTCTGTGCAGCTCTCATTCAATGCCCAAGAGGATTTAAGGCAGTGCTACATAATAATGGTGCTCACACACAATATTGACACTTTGGAAGTGCAAATAGTAGCAATTGTGCAAATTGACAAGTGCAGATAAATATGTATGTATATGTACAGAAGTATAAACACAGTGTTTATACAGCGTTCTAACAGTGTAATGTAGAACAGTGGTCCCCAGCCCCCAGGCCAGTTGGTACCGGGCCACACAGAAAGAATACATAACTTACATTATTTATTATCTGATTCTGAACGATGTTTTATTTTGGAAAATTACCGGATTCTCTCCACCACATCTGTCTATTACTCACTCTTGATGCATGTAATGATGCCTCGGTCACATGTCTTACCTCCATCCGCTACCTTCTTAAAGGGGCTGCTCTGGCAGCTAACACATAATACATTACTGCTAAATAAAGTCGTATCATTGTATTTTTTTTGTGTATTTATCCGCCACACCATAAAGGCCGGTCTGTGAAAATATTGTCTGACATTAAACCGGTCCGTGGAGTTCAGTAGGGTGATGGTGGATGGGAAAAAGCTGTTCCTGAACCTGCTGGTTCTGGTGCGTATGTTCCTGTATCTCCTTCTTGATGGAAGGAGGTTAAACAGTTTGTGACTGGGATGTGAGGAGTCCTTGATGATGTTATGATCTCTGCACAGACATCTGCTGTGGTGAAGGTGCTCAGTAGCAGGGTGCCAGTGATCGTTGGGCAGTTTTGACCACCCTTTGCAGGGCTTTACATTCATACACAGTGGAGCCTCCATACCAAACATTGTTGGTCAAGATGCTCTTAATGATGCAGTTGTAAAAAGGTCATTAGTATACAGAGGATCCCAGCAACAACCTGTGCAGCTCTGGTGAATTCCATGGCCAGGAGGATTAAGGTAGTCCTAGATAGCAGTGGTGCTCACACAAAATACACTTTGCACACAGTTTTGATATGTTCACTTTGGGTGAACTCACTTTTGTTGCCAATTATTTAGATAAAGATATGCACACACACTTGTACCCACCTACAACAGAAGGGTATATAGAGATGGATGAAAGCAGTAGGGTTTGGACAGGGACTAAAGGACACACAGTACCTCTGTGTCTACATCAGGCACATCTCACCCATGATTAAAAAGAAAGCTTCAGGAAATAATTCCCTCTGTGACTGTGAGGCCATGCATGTCCAAAGCAATGCTGAGATAGACTCTGACACAATACGTGCAAAAAAAAAAAAAACAAGCATTGCATTAAATGTTTTTTTCAGCACAGCCGGTGTCCGGTCGGAGCGGCTTTACTCTGTAATTAAAGATCGTAACCTGCATTTAAAGTGTCTTTCCTCTCTCTGATGTGCATCAAACCTCAATTAACACTGTATAATTAGGGCATATGTTCCCATTGCATAAAGTGCACTGTGATGGATGGATGGACTGTTCTGCAATTACAGATTGCATTAGTGATTAAAGAACTTAATATAGCATAGAATTTGATTTCAGCAATTCACTCATCTTTTGTTAACTCAATTTATTACATTTTAAAGCATTGAAAATATTTCTTTTAAATAAATCTACATGAATTTAATGGAAACAACGGTGTAAATTTTTAAAAATAATATTTGATTCTTATATATTGCATCCAGTTATTTGTTTGTATGTTAAGAATGGTAAGATTCATCGATTCTCATTGGTGCGTCGGCATAAAAGTTAACGACGTAGTGCATCAATTTCATGTATTGTGATGTGTAGTTTTTTTTTTTTTTTTACATGTTCACATCGGTAAATAAATATTTATTTATATATTATTATTAGTAAATGTGCTATACAACCCAGTCATTAGGGTTGCACAAGCCAGTGCAACCCTAAATTCCCTATTTATCTGAGCTTAGGACCGGCTTGGTCGAGGCCCGGGTTACCAACGACCAACGACCCCCACAGGTATTGTTAGCCAACAGGGTAGCGGTGGAAATTGGGCTACTTTTGGCCAAAGGAGGAGAAGGAGAGGAGGAAGATGTCAGAGACAGCAGAGAAAAGGAGAAGTGGAGGAAAGTGGAGGTTCGGGTTTATTTGTCACTTTTCCAGCCCTAATATAAAACCAGCTTCCACTTGAAATAGTTCAACAGAGGGGTCAGGGTTAAAGTTTCAGCAACAGAATGTCCCTTTAAAAAAAAAAATTAAAATCACAAACTGCTTCATCAATAGGCCGCTTTTATCTATTCTTCTAACACCACTATCACATGACCTCTGACCCGTCTCTTGCTCAGGAATATTTTTAGCATTTAATCCTGCATGTTAAAATCTTCCTTCCTTCCAAATCCCTCTTTATCTCTTTTTCTCTCCATTTAACACACACACACACACACACACACACACACACACACACACACACACACACACTCTTTTTGCTCTGTGAAAGCAAGATCATACGACTATCTTCAGTTTTCTGTCATGAAAAATTTCAGCCCTACAAAAAAAATAAATAAATCACGAGCTCCTGCTGCTTCATCAGATTTTATGAAGCACATTGCTCATTTTATAATGACTTATTTTTTTCACCCCTCCGCTTAAATGCTTAAAGCACCTAATTAAAACTTGGTAATAGTGCACTGGCAGAGTGCCTGTGCAAAAAGAAATAAAGGTTGCTATTAAAAGAAAAAAGTTTCTGGCTTAGAGTTTTATCTTGAGAGAGGAGTTAACATTTGTTGATGTGACAGGATGACTAGGAAAAGGTTCATCTGTGTGTGTGGGTGTGTTCAGATTTAAGCGTGTAATTAAACTTTCTTTTTTAATAATTTTTATTTTGGAAGGTGAAATTGAAGGGGTGCTCGAGTTGTGATTTTGGTGCGGTAATAAACACCTGGCAGCAGATTAATATACGATTCTTGGCAACATGGGCATCAAAATGTTCTAAAATAATGCACTTTATTTTTATTTTTTTTATTGCATGTAAATATAGATTTACTCATTTTCAGATACGTTCGATATTTCAAAGTACGTTAGCTTCTCTTTGTATGTATACAGTTACTACCTGTAGGCCATTGCTATGCACAGTGTGTGAAACCTTTCTACCTCTTCAATCAATAAAACAGGAGCACGATAGGACCAGATATTATTTCATTGTGAAATAATACGTTTAAACTGAGATTGAATTGCAAACCTGTCAGTTGCTTATTGGGTGCTCGGGCTTTTGGATTCTGCTGTCTTGTGATGGATTTATTTTTTTCTTTTCTTAATTAAACCAGTCATGAGTCATAAATCTTATTTGATGTTACAATATGTGTGGTGTTGCATGCTCGGCCTTTCACGTTGTAAATTATGAAGCATGAGGCAATAGATACATGCTCACTATAACGAGCGAAAATATTTGTATTTTATTATTTATTTAATTATTAAAATTTTTACATACATTTTTTTTTAATCAGTATCATGTATTTTGTATTCTGTACAGACAAATGTTTGTGGACACCTGACCAGAATATTAGTATGTTCTTTTTGAACATCCCTTTCACATTTAGTCTCCATTTCCCGTTATATTAACCTCCAGTCTTCTGGGAAGATATTCCACTAGATTTTGGAGACCCCAATTGGAGATTTGTGCTCATTCATCCAGGTACTGATGTAGGGTTCCAATTCATCCCGAAGGTGTTCAGTCAGGTTGAGGTTAAATCACTATATCTGGCCTCGCAAGATCTTTCACTCCATCTCACAATTGAACTGTTGTGCAGTAGTACATTGTGATGCTAAAACAGGTTTGGGCTTCCATGGAAAAAGGACTGCACGCTGCACGGAGAGCGTACGGTGCACAGCAAGAGCTATATTATATTATATTTATTTATAATTTATTAATTAATATCAGTATCCAGTATTAATCAGTATCCATTTTAAAAATGGTCTAGGGTTACGGTTAGCTAAATCCAACCTAGCTATCAGGATCAGAAAAATACAATAAAATTCGGTACGGTTATGAGGAAGAAATGCAAAACTTAAAATTGCTTGTCGAATTTTATTAACGCAGTTTATTACTATTAGGGTTCCCCGGTGGTCTAGTGGTTAGGATGCGGAGCTCTCACCGCTGCGGCCCCGGTTCGATACCCGGTCAGGGAACCAACCACAGCCATTAGGGTTGCACAAGCCTTAGTGCCGGTCCCAAGCTCGGATAAATGGGGAGGGTTGCGTTAGGAAGGCATCCAGCGTAAAAACGTGCCAAATCAAACATGCGGATGGTCCGCTGTGGCGCCCCCTAATGGGAGAAGCCGAAAGAAAGTTAATGCAATACACTTTTTTATTATATTCAATTAAATTGGCATAAGAAAAATCGATTAAATAAAATGTAATAAATGGGAATAATAATAAACAGAAAGTGCGAGGTGGAGACTAAACAAACTTGCTGTCCACCACTTAATACGTTACAGAGTAAATTTTGATTTTAACTATGTTTCGCACGTTAGAAGGGTTGCAATCGGTACGCCGAACCAAAAACCCTGTACGAAATACGGTACGAATACATGTACCGTTACACGTTTAAAATCTCTCTCTCTCTCTCTCTCTCTCTCTCTCTCTCTCTCTCTCTCTCTATATATATATATATATATATATATATATATATATATATATGTATATGTGTGTGATACCAGGAAAAGCCTTAGGAAAGCCTGTTGTCACGACAACTAGTGAGTAGAATATGAATATATATAATATCTAACACTAGCTGTCGTGGTTTTGTTTTTAAGCTATTGATTTAGACTCAGGAACAGAATTCACCATGCACTGTAAATAGACTTGCATTGAACTGCAGTACGTATAATTCTCACCCGAATACTTTAATTGTTTAAATATGGAAGGCACACTACAACCGTTCTAATGATTTATTTTGTAAAGAGCACCCTTTTAGAGCTTTTACATTCTTAATGCGTTTTGTAAGTAATGGTCTGGTTTATAGTTCAGTATCTGCTTCAGTATTTTTTTGGTGTATGTATTTTTTTGCTCAGTGTCTCTGTAGAGCACATGGGATCTTGTAACGTGTGTGAGTTTTTTGTTCTGTTCATATATTTTAATGAATTTGTTTATACAAGCTTGGTTGTGTAAATAAAATAAAATAAATTAAAAATGCAAATTCCCTTTATGGTTGCAGTCTTGCTGAAAACAGAGGGACCAGATGGAGAGGTGGAATAATCATGCTTTTTTTTATTTTCAGGAGAGAACTTTCTTTTCCTGAGCCTTGTTTTGCAAAAATGTCATTACCAAAGCAATCTCTACAAGATATTGTGGGGTTTTTTTTGCAAAGTATTGTAAAGAGTGCCTTTGAGCAAACTCTACAGAAACTACAGGAGCATTTACTCTAGTGATATTGATGAGTTCAAGGCACAATCTAAACTGAATTGCCCAGGTTTTTTTTTGCTCTACCCTCCTAAAAACACTTTGGCACCAATACAGAAATACCCATGAGATCGTACGTCCAGGTGCGTTTTCTTTTGCCGAGCAGGTGTCTTTTGAGATGCTTTATGACTCCTTAGGTTGGGTGTGATGTATATACACTTGAATACTCACACTACATAAATTATATCCTGTTGTGTCTTTCACCTAGCATCACATCTGTCCAGAGGTGGGAAGTAAAGAAGTACAAGCATTACTGAACTTAAGTAGATTTTTCTGGTATCAGTACTTCACTATTTACATTTTTTACTTTCACTCATTACATTTTTACATAAATATCTGTACTTTCTACCCCTAACATTTTCAAACCAGGCTCGTTATTTTAGTTTTAATCTATTTGGTGAAATGTCAATATTTTTCTTCTCATTGCGCACCGATTTCATCACATCAACATATTTCCTGTCATTCCGCGGCTTTTTCGATCTACAACTGGTGTATAATTTCCTGTTTATCACACACCACAGATGTATTCTAGTTCACAAAGTTAACAATGAGCAGGCAGAAGGCAACAAGTAGTCCGGGGGTCAACGTGGATGAGACAGAGGGTTAGGGTTAGGGTTAGGGTTAGGGTTAATGTAAACATGACTGAGAACAGAAACATTCCTGATCACATCGTTATAGTTTTATAACCACAAATGACTGTATAAGACTGTAGAAAAATCATTATACATAATCGTACATTCCAGTGCTCATGTTAGTTCTCACTCTCCAGTGTTCTGTATTGTTTAAAGACTATAATCACACTCTTGATGTCACCCAAATGAGGATGGGTTCCCCTTTTGCACACAATTAACCCTCTGGGGTCGACAAAATGACGTACATATGACGTTAAATTTTTTTTTTTTTTTTTTTTACTAAAGTACATGTAAGAGCTCAAACTTCTTTACTTTAACTTGAGTAATAAAAAAGTATAGTCTGTACTTCAGCTTTTATCAGTCTTTTAAAACATGAGTATCTGTACTTCTACTTAAGTGAAGGATGTGTGCGCTTTTCCCACCTCTGTGTCTGTCTTGGTCATGAATGTAATTATTTGATGGAAACCTGTTCTTAATGCACCGTTTTGATATTTCTGTAATGTAATTGTATATGCAGTTTATAAACTAGATATACAAATATCACGTGTTGGACGAAGTACACAACCCATGTACTTGAGTTAAAGTAGACATATAAAAGTAAAAGTGCTTCCTTTCACTTCAGAAAAAGTATAAAAGTATTTGCCCTCGAATGTACTTAAATATTCAAAGTGCTTTGATTTTTTTTATGGCTGTAATGTTCCTATTTTTACTTTGCTTAATCAACACAGTTTATGTGAAAAGACTCTGATGTGACTCTCAGCACAACAATCTATTAACAGAATGATATTAATGAGTCAAACAATGATTGATGTCTATTAAAATGATCATGAGCCCAAAGCCTTTTTTTTCAACTACTTCAGAAATATCGCCATAGGTGTTGTGGCGAGTTACTGTCAGGAGTCTCTTCCATCATTTATTCCTCCCAAAATGTGTATGTTGATGATAAGTAGATACCATCAAACGGCAAGAAGTTTAAAACAAAGCGGCGCTCGACCCTGATTGGTGGCTTGCTGCGTACTTGACTGGTTACGTTTTATACACTCATAAATAAAAAGGAACTGATTTTGCAAAATATAGTCGAGTAAAAAGTAAAATATTTGACTTTGAAATGTAGTGAAGTTAAAATCTCCCCAAATAGAAATACTTCAGTAAAGTACAGATATGCGAAAAAGCTAACGAAATACATTACATTTGTTACTGTCCACCGCTGATTGTCACTCATTTGAAGCTTATTGCAGCTCCGAACTCAATCCAGCCTGCATTGTTGTGGCATAATGAGTTGAACACAACCGTAAATGTTCAGCCATTATCTCACTGCTGCATTGCTTGAGCATTAAAATTCAAGCTTAGTTAAAGGTTACAGTGCCTCCTGTGACATCTAAGAAATGTCAAGGATTTGTGTCTGTGCATAAGCTACTGACTACTGTCACATCACCGTCACAGTTAATACCTTTTTGGCAACCCAACTACATCTCACAAAAATATACCTCACAAAAATCCCAGAAATGACTGGATTATGTTAAATAGGGATTCAGGTAATTTCTTTTTCTCTTCTTTAAATCGATTTATTTTTTCTTGTGTGATTTCAGGTTTGTCAGTGTTTATCTTTACTCTTATATGATGGGGAAAAAATTATGTACAATTTCCCACGGTTCTTCCACTAAGCTCAGCGGTCATCTGATCAGATAGAACATGTCCGTTATTCTTCATGCAGATGACTCACAGTGCACATCTCGGTGACCATGAAACACTTGAAACTAAAACCGGATGCGTCTTGAATGGTTTGCTTTTCGGATGAACGTTTTTTTTTTTTTACTGAGGTTACAAGCGGAATATTTATTCCTGACGTCAATTTCATAAAAACATTTTGTCCAACAGGGCTAAAGAGTCAAATCTAGCTAGAAATGGTCCGACACAGAAAAATGGTGGACATGCTTTTTTTTTTTTTCATTTAATAAGAAACAGAACCACGGTCATTTTATAGTTTTGATATGAAAACAGTTATGAATATTTTGAGCGCTAAACATTTATCACACAGGTAAATTCTGTTCTGTTGTGTTATTGGCATTACAGGGTACTATGTCCAAAGGCATGTTGCATCATCTCAGGACCCGTAGTATTGACAGGGTATGAAGGACCGTTTTGCCTTGAGGCTCAGTTTTAGTCGTGTCACTTGCGCAGGTGTAATTGCTGTGTGCTTGCTCAGCAGTTTCGCCTATTTATAGTTGCTGACGCAGACAGTTTGCTTCACCATGTTTTATGTAGTGCATAAATTAAAGCCCCATTACACCTCCTGAAGACTTTCACTTCATTTTGTCGTTATAGTTTTTTCTTCTCCTATAGGCTGCTCCCATTAGGGGTCGCCACAGCGGATCATCTGGTACCAAAACACTCTGTCTGTTACATCTGCCTTTTTCAAACCAACCACCTGCACACCTTCCATCACCACATCCATAAACCTTCTCCTTGGATTTCGTGTCCTCCTTTCTGGCAGCTCCATCCTCAGCATTATTCTACCTATACACCCCATGTCCCTTCCCATTTTGTCAACAAAACATTCTACCTTCATGGTTCCTCTAATAAAATTGTTTCTAATCCTGTTCAACCTTAAAAAACTCCTAATGAAAACCTCAACATCTTCAGCTCTGCTACCTCCAGCTCCACCTCCTGTCTTTTACTCAATGCCACTGTCTCTAATCCATACAACATCGCAGGTCTCACCACAGTCCTATAAACTTTCCCTTTCACTCTCACAGATACTCTTCTATCACAAATCACTCCTGCTATCACTCTTCTCCACCCACTCCACCCTGCCTGCACTCTTTTCTTCACTTCCCTAACACACTCTCCATTACTTTGCACTGTTGACCACAGGTACCTGAACTCCTCCACCTTCTCCACCTCTTCTCCCTGCAACTGCACCACTTCACTGCCCTCCCTCTCATTCACACACATGTACTCTGTCTTACTCCTACTGACTTTCATTCCTCTTCTCTCCAGCACGTACCTCCACCTCTCCAGGCTCTTCTCAACCTGCTCACTACTCTCACCACAAATCACAATATCATTTTGTTTTTAGAGTTCAACTAATGAAACTACTGTCTAACAGTCAATTGGAATGTTCATTAAATGAAAGCATTAATTTTAACGCATTTCAGAATCCGGCTTATTGTAATATTAAGTCCTGACAACAGGAGAGTTTAGTGATTGTTGATGGAGCAGGTTGTACATCAGCGTTCTGCACTTTAATGTGGGTGGAATATATTCTGGACCGTGATCCTGCTTTCTTGGGGTCTGCTGTCTGGAGGAGGTGGTTGCATCACTAAGTGAACATTATGCGTGTATTCCGTGTGATGTGTTGTGTTTATGACCTATTTGGAGAAATGTACTGAATCTATGCATCTACAAGCTGAAAGAAATGCGGTGCAAATGTTTTTTGACCTTCTGGTTTGTAAATGGAGAAGGAAAGAAAAAATACATCTGTTTTAGAGTTTATATATAAAACCTATGTTGCGTAACAATTTTTGGGGGAAAAATCCATTACAGCACAGCCTGATGAATAAACCGACTGGCTCGGAAGTTTTGACGTTTTGAAGAGTAAACTTGAAATGCATATGAAACATGGGTTTAAAGTTATGAACATTTCAAACAGATTCTAACTTTCAAGTTGGTTGCTGAGAAGAGTCAGGAGTAAGCAGGTATTCAGAAAATCCAGCTCCTCCAAGAGCTAGAATGGAAATACTGACCTTTCACAGAGCTCCAGAAGGGAACACAGATACAAAAATAGCAGTGTGTTTAGATGCAAGATTCAATCAAGATGAACACAAGAGAGAAACCGTGTGAAACGTCTGTGTTTGACTTATAGCAGCTGTGTTTTTGAGGAAACTCAGTCATTCTTTAAAGTCCAGAACTTGAAGGATAGATGTTTTTTTCTCTACGCCTCTGCATTTCTCAGATATGGGAGGAAATATAAAATGCTGTGCTATCGTGCCATTATTAGGCTGATTGACAAGTGTGGGCTGATCTACAGTTTGGTGAAGAATAAGATAAAAAAGGAACAATCAGCTTTGGTGCTATGAAAGTCAGAACCCTGGAACACCAGAATTACATTTTGATTTGATATTCGTACATCTAATTGTCATGACAGACATGCAATAGAATCTTTAATAACAAACAATAAGAGAAAACCATGAAACAAACCACTTTGACCCATCAAATGAAATATCAAACTGGCAATGAATTACTGTACATAAAAAAAAAAAAATAGTGCACAGGTACACAATGGTAACACACATCATTCTTGATTTTGCAGAACTGAGGGAGCTGGTGTTTGTCATCCAGAGTCAGAAGAACTCCTTCCATGCCGAGCGAGCACAGAGACTCCGAGCAGATCTCCTTTCACAAGCTGAAGCACTCCAAGAGGTACACTCACTTTAAATAACATAGTGTGTCCTTCTATATTCCTGTATACTTTATCTATCTATCTATCTATCTATCTATCTATCTATCTATCTATCTATCTATCTATCTATCTATCTATCTGTCTGTCTGTCTGTCTGTCTGTCTGTCTGTCTTCCTGTCTGTCTGTCTTCTTGTAAAATATAGACAAATATATTGGGACATCGGACTTTTCCAGCTATATATGCTTTTTCCCCAAACTGTTATTACAGAGTTGGAGGCACACAAATGTATAGGATATCTTTGGGTGTGGCAGAATGAAATTCACTTCACCTAGGAGACTGAAACCTGTTCCAGCATTACGATGCCCCTGTGCACATAGGCAGCTCTATGAAGATATGATTTAGATATGTTTGAGTGAAAGATCTGGAGTTTTCTGCTATAGAGCATTGACCCTCAACCCTATTGAACACTTTTGGGATCAGTTGGAAAGCTGCCTGCACCCCAGGCCTCCTCAACTCACCTACTGTACATCAGTACCTGACTTTACTACAAGCCATGTGATTAAATGAGCACAAATCTCCACAAACACATTCAAAAACTTAGTGGAGCTTTGTTGAAGAAGAGAGGAGGTTATTATAACAGCAAATGGGGTCAGGTGTCGACAAAATTTTGTCCATATTCTCTCTCTCTCTCTCTCTCTCTTTCTCTCTCTCTCACTCTCTCTAATGCTACATTTTTATTTCTTAATATATTTCATGTATTTTTAGCTACACATAGTCTGTCATCACTTAGTCTGTGGGCTGTTTTCATTCCAGACATCACATTTTTATATAGTTGCTAACAAGCGTTTTTGAGAAGCGAGTTCACTTTTTTTCCCCTCTCTTCGCTTTTCACACATCTCTCTGCACAAACTCACAAGTTGGCACCGCGTTATATTTGATCAAGCCAGCATTTCTCAAAATAAACTATCAAAACAACTATGCAGGGGTTCTTCTAATAAGAACACTTTATGAATCATAGTGCAGTGACCTATAAAAACTCCACACACACACACACACACACACACACACACAAGCACCTGGTGGCTTTATGTGAGCTGCATGCATATTTTATGTAAATATTTAATGTTGAGCAGTATGGTGGCACAGCAGGGTTTCCATCCTGAGGGACTCTGGATTTCTCTATTCTCCCAAAATCATGGTGGTTGGACAGTTGTTTAATAAGATTCAGGGTATATTTTCTTTTGGTACATGGTGACTGTCCTCGAGAAAGTGTTTAGGTTGTTAAATTTTCTCATAATTTTCTCTCTTAATTTCATATTAAGTAGTTGTTTCTCCATGTATATCCACTGTAGAGATTTTTCCTATAAACATCAGGGGTTTTTTTTTTTTTTTTTTTTTTTTTTTTTACACAACCAAACCTACGAACAGTGATGAACTCGTTAATGTTACTGCTGTGCTGAGAATGGTTCACCACCCCTAGGTAATATCTCCACAGCGGTGGTCCAGTGGTGGTCTATTTCCTTTGATAGCAAATGTGTGTGCTTTAAATAGACATTGAAAGAAATAGGAGATGCGCTATTTGTGTTTTTTTTTTCTTTCCCCCTCCACGGTGTGTCTAGGCAAGACTATAGCAGAGCAGCAGGGAACGCAAGAAATATGTTTTTACTCTCATATTAGTTTGAAATAGAGGTCAGATATGATGCTTACAGTACATGTAGTGATGAAGCTGAGGCTGAGGAACTGTAATCCGTAGACAATCAAATGTCTCCACGAGGATAGGGGTATTAATTTTTTAGGCAACATTCTATTCTGCTGTTCTTTATTATTATTATTATTATTATTATTATTATTATTATTATTATTATT
>JAAIIK010000060.1:114756-130933 GCA_014706435.1 Silurus glanis | reverse complement strand
TTATTATTATTATTATTATTATTATTATTATTATTATTATTATTATTATTATTATTTGACCCAAAATCTCAAAACCTACACCCCATAGAAATATTAGACTCTTCTTAGTGTGCTATGACTTTTCTAACTGATAGAATTGAGGGTTTTCTCATTAGAGAAGCTCAAAGTAGTTTATAATATTGAAAATATATAATGTAATAAAAATCATATTAAATTTAAGACTGCTAGAACTTTTAACTCATTCATGCGCTTTACATTATTTATCATTCTGTATTTTTCTAATGAATAATCTAATGGCTTCAAAACTTTCATAGCTTGAGGCATTGTTCACGTTCATTGTTCATTCTCACGTTATCTATCTCTCCATCAATACCGAACAATATCTCTATCAATCTCTCTGTCAATCTACAAACATCACACGCTCCCTTTCTCTATATGTATTTATATCACTCTACCATTGTCACTTTGTCACTGATTTATATTCTTTATACTAATTTAACTCTCTTTAACTTTATTAATGCTTATAAATTAATGCTTATAAAACAAATTGAAACTTTCAGACTGACTTTGTCATGAACTTTACTAATCTATTTATTTGTTTGGGTTTTTATTTATTTATTTCATATCAAAAATGCATAAAACTGAGCGAGGTTATTAAGTTGACAGTCTGGTATGAGCTTGTTGTTTTTTTCCAGATTTTGAGCAAAAGGGACTTCACAATACAGCAAATCAATAAAAAAAAAAAAAAAAAAAAACTATCAATATTATATTCTGTGTCATAATTCTTAATTAGTTCCAATTTTCACAATGTATTTAGAAGTGAAATCCCAATCAGGTGATTATTAAGTTTTCGAAAGGTTCTCCTTTCCTATAAATATAAAAAAAAAGGATCAAGTTATATAATTGGTTTATTTTGATATCACCCACCTTCTGGCACTGTAATTACCTCTGTCAGCTCTCTGGCCTGCTTGGAGGTGTTGTTTGATGACTAATAAGCGCACAGAGAGTTTAGTCACAGTTTGCAGAAGTTTGCAGGGCAGACGTTTGTGACGAGATGTCAGAAGGAGATCAGTGATGTTAAGAAAATCTTCTCGGCTGACTTGCTGTCACATGATGACTCATTTCTAAACTCGCGTTCGTATGATATGATCAGTGGCAATTATTTTAACCCTGATGCTCTATTCAGAGTAGCAAAGGGTCTGGTGTGTATCACTGTGTGGCTGTGTTAAAGAAGGTCCACTGGAGGGTGTCAGGATTATGAACAAGAACTACATATCCCACGAACAACTGCACCTCAATATACTATGTCAGGTTTTTGAGTAAATTATTTACATTCACAGTAAGTGGCACATGTATACCGTCACATTTCACTGCATTTGTTTTGTCTTTCGTTTGCTGTACATTTTTGTCTTTCATGGATTTTCTTTATTTTGCATTCAGGTTATGGTTTTCATTACTTTTTTGTGGCCATTCTTTTGTGTTGGGTTTAATTTTTTCATGTTTATTTTTCCATTTTAAAGTTTCCGCTACAGTAATTATTTTTTCTTTTTACATTTTTTTTTTCTTTGTTAACTTTTAGCAATCTTCTAATTAGCCATTTATCCTAATCTAGAAAAACCAAAGAGAATTCCTGGGGTTAGGGTTTAGGGTTAGGGCCATCTTTGTGCCTGAAACTGTGTGAACATCATCCAAGTATCATTTTTAGCATTTTATATGCAATGTTGTAGTGGTTCAATGTGTTGTAGTGGTAGAGGTGGATCTAGGACTTTTTTCATGTTTATTAAGGCATTACTAGAGGATGGCTAAGTGTCTGTCTGTCTCTCTGTTTGTCTCTATCAATCTATCTATCTTACCATCCATACATCTAACCATCCATACATCTGCCTACAGTTCCATCCATCCTATCCCATCCGATTTCAATGGCATCCTATCTATTTCATTCATTCAATGATTTTTTTATTATTATTTATATATATATATATATATATATATATATATATATATATTTATATATATATATTTTTTTTTTGCTGTTGAACGTACATTTAATGACCGAGAATTCCAAGAATCAACCTGCAGGAAGATCTGCTAAGATCTGATAAGATGTTGAACTTCTAATCATAATGTCATGAGTTCAAATCCCATAAAAACTGCTGGGCTTCTGAGCATGGCTCTTAACCTGTAACTGCTCAGTATAAAGTATAGTATTAAGAAGTATATAGTATAAAGTATATAAAGAAGACAGTTAAAAGTCACTCTGGATAAGAGCGTTTGCCAAATGCATAAATATAAATGTGTTTTTACACCATTTTATGTTGAAACCTAATACCTATATCTTCCTGTTTAACTGTTAAAGTGAAGGTATGAAAATGTTTTTATTTGAAGTGAAGGGTTTTAGACCTGATTTGCTGCAGCTGTTCTTCAGGGAATTTTTATGCTACTTATTAATTATATTTGGCCATGAAACTTAACTTTTTGTTTGTGTAAATGTAAAATGTGAAAAAGTTAATCTGATCTTGCCGAGCTTCAAGTTTTTAATGAGCTGGGTCGGCTGTGTGAAAATATCTTTTCTTCAAATATCGTTTACTTCATTTTAATAAATCAGGCATCGTGAGTGCTGTTCCTGCATGTTGTCGTGCTGTGCTCTGCTGATCAGTGCAGGTTTTTAAACTAGCAATAAGAGCCAGACTTGCATTGTTGTGCACACTAACTTTGCAATTTTCAGCGAACACAAATATGTACAACACACACCAACACAATGACTCATGACTTGTGTGAAAACAAAAGCATTGGTTAAGATCTGCTCTGTCATTCCTAGATATTTTTCTCACGCTGGCGAAGATGTTAACATTGCAGAGTAGATGCTGCTCTCGACTGGTGTGAGATCTGACACAGTTTTACTGCGTTGTACAAGAAGAAAATAGGACTTTTGTAGTATGTGATTAATTAAATGTCAGTCAAATGATAAAATTAAAAATGTGCACTTCCAGCAGAATGTTGCTGAAGATGATTAAAAAAAAAGTATTTGCCCCCATATCTGTCATGAGATTTGTCTGGATTATAAGTGTTCCAGCCGGCTCTGCGATTACAACCAGTATGTTCTTAAAGTAAACATTTCAAAATGAAATATTTATCAGCATATCCTGAAAGCAGAAAAGCAGATTTGCTTCATTTTCCACAGATTGGTTGGAAGTTGTTTTTGACAGCAGGCTTCAAACAGGTTTTTATAGGGCTTAGATCTGGGCATTGACCCTAGCTTTGTTTTTAAGACAATTTCCCTGCTAAAAGTTTCCTCTCTTTTTATTTAATTTTGCTAAAATTGTTGTTGATGTGAGAATAAAAAATGTCCTAAAGCATGATGCATCATATTTTATTGTTGAGATTTTCAAGTAAGCTTTCATGGAGGATTAAATTATAGTTATCCATGCAGCATTTTTCAGTTTTGGATTTTCTTTCAAATATTTGCTGATTACTAATTAATTTCAATTTATTTAATACATTTACTCAAGAGAACATGATTTTGCAATAAAAAAATATTGACAAGAAAGAATGTGTATTTATTATTTGTTATTTAGCCACTGTACATTTAAGAATTTATAGCACGTACAAATTTACCTCATTTACCAAGAAATGAATATAATTCATAATTGGTTATTATTGTTCAGAAAGATGTAAGAAATTCTTTTAGATTATATTAAAAGAATGTAATCTATACACTTTAAAACATCTGTATATGAATGACATATGTCCCAAAAAACGGACAAAGCAATCCAATAAAATACATAAAAATAAAAGCACTGAAACGAATGAGTTTATCTGTACGATTAGCTTTTGCTGATTCATATGCTTGTGACTTCCATCAAACCCACTACGGTGCATGTGTGATAACAGTGCCCAAAACTTACCACAGTGTATGCACGATAGTCACCAAAACCTACCACAGAGTATGTGTAATAAATTCGCAAAACTTATAGAGAACATTTGTAATAATGTCCCCAAATCTTATCACAGTGAATGTGTGCTAATGTTCACAAAACTTACCACAGCGTATGTGTGATAAAGTCGCAAAATTTACCACAGAGTATGTGTGATAAATTCACAAAACTTACTAGAGAACATTTGTAATAGTGTCCCCAAATCTTATCACAGTGAATGTGTGCTAATGTTGACAAAAATTATCACAGTAAATGTGTGATAATGTCCCCAAACATTATTTTTCTTCTTCATTTGGCTGCTCCCATTAGGGGTTGCCACAGCGCATCATCCGTCTCCATACCCCCCTGACCTCTACATCTGCCTCTTTCAAACCAACTACCTGCATGTCCTCCCTCACCACATCCATAAACCTCCTCCTTGGTCTTCCTCTTTTCCTCCTTCCTGGTGGCTCCATCCTCAGCATTCTCCCACCGACATACCCCATGTTCCTCCTCTGCACATGTCCAAACCTTCTATATATATATATATATATATATATATATATAAAATACCAACTTGCCAAAACATATTGTTATGAGTGAGCTTAACTGTTTTATAAGGCAGAGTCTGATTCTTGCCTCTCCGTGTATGTAATCAGATCCCGTCCTCTGGCTCATACTTGAAATTAGCCACATACCAAAAAAGTTTAATGAGGAGAGAGACTTGTGATTATTAGTTTTGTGCATTATAACCTCCTAAGCTGCTGTGTGTGATGAATTATAAGTAAGTGTACACCTGGCCATTTTGTTTTTTGATCTCCCATCACTGATGGTTTGTAAATGGATCGTTACACCTGTGGGGCCAACATTTTTAATTAAGCATTTATTCAGAACCCAAACACTTCACTTTGTCTAGTAGAGCCTGCATGATGAGAGCATGAATCATCATCACATCTTTCGGCTTCTCCCATCAGGGGTCGCCACAGCGGATCAACCGTATTCGTGACCCGCATGTTTGATTTGGCACATGTTTTACGCTGGATGCCCTTCCTAACGCAACCCTCCCCATTTATCCGGGCTTGGGACCGGCACTAAGAGTGCACTGGCTTGTGCAACCCTTAATGGCTGGGGTCGGTTCCCTGACCGGGAATCGAACCCGGGCCGCAGCGTTGAGAGCGCTGCATCCTAACCACTAGACCACCAGGGAATGATGAGAGCATGAATGATAATCAAAATTATGTTTTGCAGAGTTTCCTTTCTTTTCTTTTTCGATTATTAAGGCAAGCTTTTTTTTTTATTAACTAATATTAATATAATAGTAATAATTTCATTATTAATGTAATAGATAGTTAGATAGTTTGTTGATATTAGTACATTTAACATATTAGAACAAAATATATCTGTATAAATTCTGTCCATTTACCCAGGAATTATCAACATTTATGGAAATTGCTCTACAAGCAGCCTTTAGATATTGTAGTGAACATTTCTTCTTCTTCTTTCGGCTGCTCTTGTTAGGGGTCGTCACAGCGGAACATCCGTCTCCATAATCACTCTGTCCTCTACAACTGCCTCTTTTAAACATGCATCCACCTGCATGTCTTCCCTCACCACATCCTTAGACCTCCTACTTGGCCTTCTTCTTCTCCACTTCCCTTGCAGCTAAATCCTCAGCATTCTTCTACCGATATACCTCATGTCCCTTCTCTGCACATGATCAAACCATCTCAATCACACCTCTTACCTCGTCTTCAAACGTCTGATCTACACAGTCCCTCTAATAAACTCATTACGAATCCTGTCCATCGTCGTCACTCCCAATGAAAACCTCAACATCTTCAACTCTGCTACCTCCAGCTCCACCTCCTGTCTTTTACTCAATGCCACTGTCTCTAATCCATACAACATCGCAGGTCTCACCACAGTCCTATAAACTTTCCCTTTCACTCTCACAGATACTCTTCTATCACAAATCACTCCTGCTGTCACTCTTCTCAACCCACTCCACCCTGCCTGCACTCTTTTCTTCATTTCTCTTACACACTCTTCAGCACAGTCGACCCCAGGTACTTAAACTCATTCATCTCCACCATCTCATTCTTGCAACTGCACCACTCCACTGCCCTCCCTCTCCTTCATGCACATGTACTCTGTCTTACTCCTACTGACTTTCATTCCCCTTCTCTAAAATCACAATATCTGAATTGTGTAAAACAAAAACTAACTAGGAAACTATTTTTCCTGAACAAAGAATGAAACACATTTTTTTTTTATTAAACTGATTTTTATTGTTATTATCATACTGTAAATCATACTGTAGACACTCACCAGCCATTTTAATAGGAACGCCTCATGCAGTTATTTAATTAGCTTTTCATGTGAGAAATGTACCGTATTTTCCGCACTATAAGCCGCTACTTTTTTCCCACGATTTGAACCCCGCGGCTTAAACAACGAAGCGGCTAATATATGGATTTTCCCTTTTCTTGGCAACAGCGTTACAAGTTAGTCAAAGAAACTTAGAAATGAGCATCAGAAAATAATAAGGACATAGTCCTTGGTCTTGCACACATGCAGTAATACCGGAAAATGCGGCGGCAGGCTATTCCCAAAATGCCGCTCTGCTCTTAAAGGAGCCACAGCATATTTCACCCGTTACACCGTGTAACAGACACTGTCTTTCGTTAAAGCCTGTGTAAAGTTCATTAGTTTCAGTGTAGACACCTGCGGCTTATAGACAGGTGCGGCTTATTTATGTTCAAAATAAAAATCTTTGTAAAATTCAGTATCATTGTGGTTAAGGCGCTGCATAAACAATATGATTTGACTCTGACAATGAAAGAATCTTTTTTTTATTATTATATGTGACACATATGAGAGTTGTTTTTTTTTTTTTTTTTTTTTATTATTTTAAGACTTTTTATATCACCCAAATGAGTGTGGTTCCTCTCCAGGTTTCTTCCTCATACCATCTGAGGGAGTTTTTCCTTGCCACAGTCCCCCAAGGCTTACTCATCAGGAATTATTACACATAATGTATTTTTTTTTTTTTTTTTTTTTTTTTTTTTTTTTGTTGTTCTGTAAAGCTGCTTTGAGACAATGTCCATTGTGAAAATGTATTCCCTAAGCAGTAGTTTTGCATTTTTAAATGTCATGTTGATAAGATCAGTAGAGAATGCTCAGGCTGGTTCAAGCTGAAAGAAAGTGGATAAACATCTTATATAATATAAAATACATAAAAATTTAAAGAGGATGCTTAATAAGCCCAGACTACCACATCAGTTTCACTCCTACCGGCCACAAACAGAAATCTGAGGCTACACTGGGATTATAAAAAACATCACCTGATTGTTTTGAGCAGAGGTACACAATAGGTGTTCTTAATAAAGAGGCTATTGCATGTTTAACGGGCACATTTTATAGCACGCACTTGCTTATCTTTATCAGCGATCCCCATCTGCTCTCCTCTATCAGCTCTGTGATTTCGCTTCTGTAAGACAGCAGCTAAGCCTGGATATGAGCCGATGGGCCAAATTGATGAGAAACTAAATGTTAAGCTGCTCAGAGCGCTACACAGGCAGGAGCACAGCATGGCTGGAGGTATGCAGAAGTGCTAGCAGTACTATAAGACATTATAACTTTTCAATGATTGATGGGTTACTGTTTTGTTTGACATGACGGAGATTTGATTTGTTCTGCCTTTTGCTGTCAATCAAGCATCAATTGGTATTCCTCGGTTTGCATGCGTGTAGTGCGAGTGGCTTTCCTGTGCATTGCTCGCATACTGCCACCAGATGTCAGCATTAGCCTGGGGAATGAGGCAGTGTATTAGGTCTGATACAAATGAAAATAATTTTTAGTTTATTTTAAATATTTTCTTGAATAATTTGTAGTTTTGTGTGTCAACAACATGCACACTTTTACCAATTAAATTACTTTCATAAAAATACAAAAAAAGTAAAAAAAAAAATAAGTCCTACGAATTACACTATTAGGTCATAAGTTTGTGAACACCTGATCAAGCTTCGAATGCACTTTTGTGAACATCCCAATCCACATTTGGTGCCATTTTCTTTTATAATAACCTCCACTCTTCTGGGATGGTGTTCCACTAGATATTAGAGTGTGCTTTATGCTCATTCAGCCACAAGGGTGTTGTAGGTGAGGTGATGAGGCCTGGGGTGCAGTCAGTGTTCCACTTCATCGCGAAGCTGTTCAATAGTCTTGAGGTCAGTGCTCTGCAGCTGACCATTTAAGATCTTCCATTGGAACTAATGTAAACCATCTCTTCACTGAGCTGGCTTTGCACAGGGGCATCGTCATGCTGGAACAGATTTTGTTTTCCTTGTTCAAGAGAAGGGAATGCTATGCTGCAGCATCCGAAGACATTCCATATAATTGTGTGAATCCAACTTTGGGAAAGAAACACACTTTGCTGGCAAATCAGGTGTCCCAATATTTTTGTCCATATAATGTGAATAGGGCTTGGCACTATATTAATGTAATATCAATAAAGGATTACATGATGCACTTTGTTTTTAATAATTACAAATGAAAAGGTGATGAGTGGATGCCAGTAAATTGACATAATTTAAAAAAAAGTAATTTTCTTTTTCTTTGTAGACATTAAAGAAGCATATTTTCAGACTTTCAGGCTCTCGTGAACAGTTGACTATCGAAATTATATATCATGGTTTGTATTGTGAATCATAGAAATGTTTGTCAAGTCGCCCAGACATACACATATGTCCAGTTGTATGTGGAATGCAGTGTTGAGATACTGTACATCCAGTGACAAAAGCTGAATCAAGACCTTAAATACTTAAAAACTCAACCCTTGATTTGATGTCAATTAGGCGAAAGGCAGAGCATCCAGGATTCCCACGGCAATAGAAACGTAGTCAGTACGGTAATGTAAACACAAAGTCTATTTGCTGAATAATACAAATGATGAGTTTTATGTATTTATTCAACATTAATATCTAGCGAGTTGAGTCCGTATGTATTTGAGTGCATCATGGATGAATCAGTAATACGCATAACCGACACTAAAGGTTTATTCTTTAAAGTGTAGTAAAGGAGACATATTGGTACTTTATATTCGTTTTTGACTTACTTATTTTAAACATCTTTTTTTTTTCTTCACATTTTTATTTTTACAGTTATTAGGTCAATATTTATCTTCAACCTGGTTTACAATGAGGTTAATATTCATAAAAAATATTTCTGTGGATGGAAAAAACTAATTAAAATCAGCATCTATGTGCCTGTGTGTCTGGTTTTTAGATGTATTTATTCATTTTTATGTATTTGTTTGTTTGTTTGTTGTGTTTTTGACAGAGGACATACATCTCCATATATATTTACAAAATTATAATATTCATGCAGCTATTATAAAAATCCATGAACAGCATTTTGGCCAACAGCATTTTGGTCATTATTCTTTTACCCTTGTGACAAACGACTCCTGGCACGATCTTCCCCCGGCTACCGATAAAAGAACACATTCTTCTTTTTCACTTTTCAACCACTCAATAATCTCACTCCCTTCTGTCCTTTGTGACCTCTATTTTTTTTTTGCCAGCCTCAGCATAGTGTTAATCCTCTTCTTTTTCTTGTTTTTTTTTTTTTTTTCTTTTTTTTTTTTGCTCACTCTCCCTTCATCTAACCTTCTTCTATGTGAGCAAACCTTTTTCTTTCTTTCCATGTCTGTCACTGAATGTCTATGTTAAAACATGTCTTCTCTGGTTTTTTTGTTTTGTTATGAAAGCCCTAAGATGCCATGCATTGATATTTTTTTTGTTTTGTTTTTTTAATCTCAGCACCATTTTCTTGCGATCACTACATAAAAGTTCTGCACTCCCACCTCATGTTCTATCCTCTTCTATCTTCTATCACGGACTTGTTCAAGCTCTGTGTTTTTGTGTGATTGACAACTTTGTTGTCTAACAGCCCATTATTAATAAATGCATACAAATAATTCCAACTGGAATCTAATGACAATTTTAAATTTTTTAAAAAGTGGATCTACATTTGCATCGTACGCCTGATTAGTTCATCTTTTTATTTATCTATTAATTTAATTTTAAAATTTTCCTTCGGCTTCTCCCGTTAGGGGGCGCCACAGCGGATCATACGCACGTTTGATTTGGCACATGTTTTTACGCTGGATGCCCTTCCTAACGCAACCCTCCCCATTTATCCGGGCTTGGGACCAGCACTAAGAGTGGCTGGGGTTGGTTCCTTGACCGGGGATCGAACCCGGGCCGCAGCGGTGAGAGCGCCGCATCCTAACCACTAGACCACCAGGGACCCTATTTATCAATTAATTTATTTATTCATGTTAAATGGGTCTTTGATTGGGTATTGTAGAGTGCAGTACATAATTGTATGAATTAGCATTTAATGTTATAAAGTCCATCTGTATGGAGGAACGTTATAAAATCTATTATAAATTGCTCCAACGTGCATGCAACACCGACCCTATTCACAGGGTATGAGATTTCCTCATGATAAAAGCTCAAGAAAAGAGGAAATCATGGAAAAAACAAAAATAGTGGTAATAATAATGAAAATAAAATGTAAATAAATCTAACACTTTTTACAATATGTATTTAACTTTATTACTATATTTTACTCTACTACTTTGTCACACTCTGTTTATATTCACTCCCGGGTATAGTTTTTACAGTTCTCCTCACACAGTACTGTATAATCAAAGTATACAGTAGGTTTACTGGTCGGCGCTATCGTGGGTTTTGTGTCTTGTCTTGTGTTGTCTGTCTGTACTGTTTTTTGTCTGCACTGTTTGCACCAGGTTGCACTCGATGCACTTTATGTAGCTTGTGTTGTGTTGTAGCTCTATGTTGTTGTTTAGTGTAGCACCAGGGTTCCGGAGGAACGTTGTCTCGTTTTTATTGTGTACTGTGTACCACTGTGTATAGTAGAAATAACAATAAAAGCCTCTTGACTTGACTTGACTTGACTTGATTTGACACACTCTGAGATTGCAGGTCTCTTTGATACACATTTACTGTGTACTTTGCAGAACTATTTATAGAATGCTCTTCACCAGGTGATGAGCAGTGCCTGGATTTCTCCCTCCATCCATCAGGTGTAAAATTAATCTGGATAACATTTTCATCGGTTCATTACGTCCCTTTCACTGAGAAGATATTTTATCATTAAAAAAAAATCTAATTTGAGTTCTGCAGTAATGCTTATCCTTCTGGAAGGTTGCACATTGGAACACTGGAGTTCTATCAAAGTGACCTTTGGAGTCTTGGTCATTTCTTTGACTGAAAAAGCAGTTTTTCTTGGATTGATTAGTCAGTCTGAGCGACGGCTCTATGAACCTTTTGATATTGCAGGGTTTTTTTTGTTTGTTTATTTGGTGAACAAGACCTAAGAGATACCTTTTATTTTCATTTCTTCCCTTGGCTTGCACTGGGATCTGTGGGGCTTTATATAAACATTCATCTAACCATATAAAGATACAGAATAGCAATGAAAGGGAAAAAAAAGGCTAAATCCTTGTGGAACCTGGATTCGCTCTCGGAGTGATTTATAAAAGGAAAGAGCATTAAAAGGGATTTACCAATGTATAAAAGGCAAAGGGTCATAGACAGTGCTGGTATTAATTCTAAAATTAAATGTGGTGAGACTAAAATAACAAAATTTTAAAAGATTCTGACCTTTTCTCATTAGATTCTGTTAAATCTAGCTTGTTCCATAAAATAAATAAATGTAATTTTACAGTCCTCCGAACCTTCATATTACTTAATTTTTTTTTACCATTATTATTATTGTTGTCATTAATAATATTATTATTATTATTATTATTATTATTATTATTATTGTCATTATTATTATTATTATTATTATGTATACTTCCATAAGTGTGTTATACTATGACATACATATGTATGTCTACTTGTATACAAATAAGATATTCAGAACATTTTCACGTCATGATTTTTAAATTGCAATAATTCCTTATAATTATATAAATGATAAATAATTCATTGTATAACTTTATAATCATTTAGTTATTTTATAATGATATTTTCTTATAACTTTCTATAATTTTATTTAACAGTTAAAGTTAATTATTTCTTTTATGAAGTGTATTTTGCAGATTAATGAGAAAAAAATTAAGCTAAAGCTATGATATCATAAACTAGAACACTAAAGAATGCACAAATGGGACACTTTTTGTAGTTAATTATTTGTATTTTTTTTTTTCCCCCAGAAACACTTACAGTTTATTACAGTTATTATAATAATTATACAGAATCAACACTTTTACAGCTCTAAAAAGAATACACAGTAAAACAGTCTTATTCAGATAGCACTTTTGGTGTTTGGATTTGTCCAGTGTCTGTATTTGACTGTAGTTTAATGGAAATTGACTGTGTGATGGATGTGATGCAAATAATATTTTTTCCACTAGGGGGAGAAAGCAGCAGACCTAAGAATCATTACTGGAAAAAAAAGTCTCACAGACACTCTTTTGTGCCATTTTTTGTTTTTTCTAAATTTTTTTGTTTGTTTTTTGGTAATTGCGGTTGAATGTGAAATTAATTTTTACAACTCTTTCAAAATACACCATCATTTCCATGGCTTCATGATGTAACCTGTGCAAAAGGCGTCTATGGGGTTATTAATACACAGACATTAAATGCTTTCCATGAGCTTTTTAAAAGCTTACTAGGTATTGAAGATCAAAAAAACATCCAGAATGTAAAATTATAAAATCGTCAAGCGTAATTTTGAACGAATAAAGTGAAATGTGAAATGTTTATGAGGTTATGTTCCATGTATCCAGAATTGGTTTATACACATGTCTATCCTACATTAGAAGTTTCCACATTATTTTTTACTAGAGGTATCTTAAATGGGTGTCTGAATAGCACCTAGACCACTGACCATAAACACAAGAGTCTGGGGAATAAAGATGGGATTAAAAAAAAAAAAAAAAAAACGCAGACTGAAGATGGATAAAGTTTTTATTTATTTTTTTTTTTTTGTAAAGTTTAATATGATGAATGATTTAAGATTTAGAATGAACAGATGGCAATCATTTGAATATTTAAATAAACATTTAATATAAGTCAAGACATTGGTACTATACTGCTCCATGAATAATTAGTTAATAGACTTGTAAATCTGGTTTGCATTATTAATATTGGTTTAGCACATGCAATTATTTAGCATTTCTTGTTATTTTGTGTACTGACAGCTCATTTTCAGCCCAACCGCGATATACTAAACTGAGGTCAGATGTAGGCAATTCTCTCACACCCTCAACCTTTTTTTGAATTTGCCATGTCAATTAAATAAGGTGAATGTCTTTATTGAAAGCAATATCTTATAAAGAAAACAATATACTTTTCTTTTTCGTCGTGTCTTTTTGCAGCTGTCAAACAGTTTCTGTGGCAAAAACTGAAAATTTGATTCTGAAAATGACAAAAAATATTTACTATTTGTCGTTGTGTGCCTCTGTAAATGTGTGTGTCTCAGATATGAGTTTTTAAAAGCATGCAATACGTGCTTTGCTTCAGCTTACAGTTTATAAAAGCAAGCTAGACGTGCTTCACTTACAGCTGGCTAGTATTTTTGAGCTGGCCATGCTACATTAGCATACATTTGTTATGCTAACAGCAGTGTACTTAATGGTGTGATCAGAATTCCACACACCTCTGAAGCAGTATTGTTGCAAGACTAATACAAAAAGATTATTCTCGTGTCCCAAGTTGTCTTTACTACATGGACACCCAAGATCCAGCGCCGAATTGACGTGCTTATTAAAACGGTTGTTTAATATTTCAAAACCGTGACCAGCTTTAGCAGCTACAAGCAGATGGCTCAGGGCCGAATGACTTGGTGAGGAAAATTGCGTTTTAATTTCGAGCCTCTCATCTGCCGTGCGACGCGCTTGAGACCTATAAAGAGCCATGTCCGCTGTGAATCCACGAGCAAGCACATTCCCTGTAAATCAGTACTGCGGCATATAAAACTTTCTTTCGGCTTCTCCCGTTAGGGGTCGCCACAGCGGACACACACTGTGTTTCCTCTTTACTTTTGTCATGTAATGCACAATGTCATGTAATTTGGAGAAAGCACACTGGGAAGGGTATGTACAAGTGCTAGGTAGGAACATTTATATATAGAAATGGCGAACCATTTAAAGCAATATTCAAAAAACACAAACATAGAACCGACAAGAGACGGACGATCATTTGAAACAACATAGGCAAGGGCAAAGTATGAACAGATCAAGAAGTAGGCAAAAGCAAGGCAAGAACAAGAGCGAGGTAAGAAGATGGCAAGCAGGGATGAACAAAAAGGCTTGGTAAAAATGGAAAAATTACTTTATGGGAACTACGAGTATTTATACACAAACTGATATGCACGGTAGTGGGAACATCGGTGAAAGGGAAAACACAGAAACCGATGATGAAACAGAGATGGAGATATTACATAAATGAAACTTGGTGCATGACAACAGAAAATGGAAAAACCAATATGAGCCGGTATTCGCTTTGTGGCGATTAGCGCTATATGAACTCCAGCTAGCCACACAATTTTAAGTGCCAAGCGAAGAACTGTATTTAAAAAGGGGTTTGTTTTTTAGAGTACATTTTAGAGTAAACGGTTTACTGCCAAATGGTGTACTGCCAAATGCACATCCTAGTTAATGAATCTAATAAAATGTTTATACAGTATCATTGCAATCATTAGCATTTTCTTAAGAGCAAAATATACAGTACAAATAAGCATTCCTTGTTGAGGATCTTGCTAACTTTTAAATTCAACAATAACGGTGAAAATTAAATATTACACAATAAGAAACACAATTAACACAAATAAATAACACAAATAGAGAGCAACAGTAGGGGCTCTAGTTGGACTAATGTTTAGTTTAAACCTAGCGTTCTAAAGCAAAACTTAAAAAAAAATCTGTTTTTGCCACATTTGTAATTGCTGGAACATGTAAAAATATGGTATTTCAAAGATTATATCTAGAAAAATAATTTAAAACATTCTGTAATTCATATATAATTTCAAATCTGTGACTATATTGAAAATAAAGAGTAAATGGACTAGGAATTACTTTCTTTCGGCTTCTCCCATTAGGGGTCGCCACAGCGGATCATCCGCATGTTTGATTTGGCACGTTTTACGCTGGATGCCCTTCCTAACGCAACCCTCCCCATTTATCCGGGCTTGGGACCGGCACTAAGAGTGGCTGGGGTTGGTTCCCTGACCGGGGATCGAACCCGGGCCGCAAATGGACTAGGAATTATTATATTTTATTTCCTTGTTTTCCATTTAAAGTGATTAAAATCTTTTTGATTCTCTAATGATGACCATATAAAAAATAGTATTGATAAAACAAATCAGTTATTTAATTTGCCTGACTGATTGGGATATAAATCCTGAAAGTTAGTGGAAATTCGGTTTCAGTTTTTAGATTAAGTAAAAAAAAAAAAAAAAAAAAAAAAAAAACACATCAGTACATATATTTATATTTTATATTTATCATCTTTACTTCTTCTTCATTTCTTCAATAATTACTCTTGTTTGAAAATGCTAAATAGCCCAACATCAAAATGACTGTTTCATCAGTGATCTTTTTTATTATTATTAATATTGTGATGAGGCTAATGTTACTTATTTATTTGTTTATTTATTTTTATTTGTGTTGTTGTTGTTAACATGCTGTCAGTCTAAATCCCAAAATATTTCATATTTTATAATTATGCACTTTACAATAGGGTATAATATAATCGTGTTGAAAACCCCACATCTCCTTCCTTTTCTTTTTTCTTCTTTCGTCTGCTCCTATTATGGGTTGCCACAGCAGATTATTCATCTCCATAACATTTCAGATCCACTGTTGCACAAAAGTGTCTGTACCTGAGCAAAAAAAAAAATCACCACACCAATGAGTATTTTACTAAAATTCTATACTACTAAATTTACTATTACTATAAATACTGAAATATTACTGTTTAATTGCATTGCGATTGTGTGAAATAAAAATAAAATAAAAAAACGTATTTTTTAACTAATTAAATGCCAGCATTAACATTGTGTTGCGTTACTTTTTGCGTAGGTTGGTGTTTTTCCACATACAGAGTTGCATCTGGCGTTTTGTGTGAGCTTTACACTTTTTACACTTTTATTGTGTTTGACGCAGTTTGTGTGGAGGTGTGTGTGTGTGTGTGTGTGTGTGTGTGTGTGTGTGTGTGTGTGTG
>JAAIIK010000060.1:101281-114746 GCA_014706435.1 Silurus glanis | reverse complement strand
TGTGTGTGTGTGTGTGTGTGTGTGTGTGTGTGTGTGTGTGTGTGTGTTTTGAAAACCTATTAACTAATTTGGTTTAAAGGCTTTAGAACACTATTTCTGAACAATGATCTACCTTTTTGTTATTGTCTGGGAGCACTTGGGGTTCACTGGTTGCAGCCCAGACATGCTTGCTCGATCTTTGCCAACAATGACTGACCTTCAATTATTTTTTTTTTCACACTTTCTGGCATATGGTTTAAACAGAAAAATTAATGTGAATACCACCCTTATGAAAATGTCCTGCCGATTTCGCTTCATTTGCAGCATGCCTCCTCTCATGACTTTGAAGAACCTTTTAAATTTTTCAGTGACGTCAGACAGACAGGTTAGCACCCATGTGTGTGGAAAGCGGAGTTAGCTCTGATGTGCTAATTACTGACACACGACAGTGGATGCAGCATCACAGGGGGGGGGATTGTTCTGCCTGGTCACATGTGGCACCAGGCAGCCACAGGTCTCACTGACCCCAGCCATTATCATCTTCTTTTTCATCGCTGTTACCCTGAGTCACATATTAGCATTGCTCTGAACTATTGCAATATTTCACAGCTGTTTTTAGAATTGGACACTTCTGTGGCAGTGAAATTTCTTTCTTTCTTTATTTTTTCTTTATTAAGTTCAGAAAGAGGCAGCTCATCTCCCCTTTTTTTTATTATTATTTTTTTTTTTTACAAGTTCGTAAATGTGAAATTTTGTTGAAATGCAAATAGATATGTGAACTGACCTCAACTGATCGATTGACAGTTTTGATAAATGCTTCTATTTGACAGTTTCAAGTTTCAAGTGTATTGCTATGTGCCTAAATTGCGCCGCCACAAAGAAATTGCTGCGCTACAGTTGTATACTCCTACCCAGAAACAGTGCAAAATCACTAATAAACTACTAGCATACATACTACAAAATAATCATTCAAAACATGTTCTTTTGAATTGTTCATTTCTTTCGATGTTACACAAATTACCGTACATTATATTATATTCTTCTACGCTGAGGTATACACCACGTTTAAACTTTAAAACTGCTAAGAGAGGTCCATTGGGGAGAAAAGCATGCTGCCCCATGCTCGGTGAAAGAGTATTGGATATAATAGTTAATGACAGGGTTACCAGATTGGGCTAGTTTTAAAAATACTTTACCCTCACATTGTGTTAGTGAGGAAGAGAAGTTTAGATATTGTAGAATTTATAGTATATTGTAATGATTGTAGAAGAAAATGGGGAATTATGTAGTGGATTATATAAGAAATATGTGTGCAGCGTGGTGACCTTGTTTTCCAGGCAATAGATGAGAAAAAAGCCTCTCTTTTCAGTGCTCAGGTTTTTTTTTTTTTTTTTTTTTACTATTTTCCAGGCTTTTTTGAGATTTGCATTCCTGGGCAAAATAAATGGGCCAGTCTAAAATGGTAAACTCTTGTGCTTGTAATGGTCTTAACAACATATCATTGGTCAGGAAGATTAGCAAGAATCAAACCAATACTTTAGATCACACTCTTCTTATCAATCCTGCTTTTAATTCTGAGCTTGTTATCAGACCCTTGATGGGCTGCATCAGGTGAGGCAGAAAAAAGGAATATTTGAAAGAAAAATATCCAAGATGTTATTTTTGGGAAAAGTTTATACACCCAGACTTTTTTGTGTTAACTTTTACTTTGAACATTTTTCAGTTATGATTCGATGTTTGTGTAAGGCCTTCAAAATGAGCTTTTTCTAGCATTTCCACAAGACCGCTGAATGAGCAGTTGGTGGTGCTGGAGGTCTCAGGTGTGCATTTATTTAATGCTTTCCAATTTTCTGAACAGTGATTTGATGTTAAGACAAGAGGTCAACCGATAGTGGATTGTACCGATACCGATAGCTACTGTAGGTTGGATCGTACTGATGAACGATTAATCAACTGGATCAATAAAAAAAAAAAACATCACTCCATGTACAATAGTACTGAACTTTATTACAATAAAAATAAATATAATTTCAATGCTCTGGACTTTGTGAAAACATTTAAAGATGGCCATTTTAAGTATGACTTTTTGGATTTATATGAAATGCTAAACCTTTAAATTAAGATTCTATTTTTTAACATTAACTGAAGTTAATAAATGCTTTAAAAGTATTTTGTTTGTTTGTGAACTTCAACATTGACTCGTACATTTTAATTAAGTACATTTTCATTATAGCTGTTAACTTTAGTTAATGCACTATGAACTAACATGACAGTCTCACATGTCAAAACAAACAGCACTAAAAACTATAAGTGATTTGCCTCTACAGGCCACTCTCGTACTGTATAATGATGGCGGATCTTCTCAAGTCAAGTCAAGTCAAGTCAAGAAGCTTTTTATTGTCATTTCAACCATATATAGCTGATGCAGTACACAGTGAAATGAAACAACGTTCCTCCTGAACCCAGGTGCTACATAAGGCAACATAAAACAAACAGTACAGAACAGAAAAACACAGGGCTGAGAACTAAGATCCTCGCCACATAAAGTGCATGTGTGCAGCTGGTGCAAACAGTGCAAAAGACAACACAAGACAGTGCAGGACAATACACAATACACAAAATATAAAAATAAAAATGGAAATAGCTCCGCCAGTAAAACCTGTCGTAACAGAATAAGGTGTAGTGTAAACAGAAAAATGTAAACAGAATTTGTGCAATTCAGCAGCAGCAATCAAAAATAAAGTCAAAAGTGACCAAAGGATTTGGACAGAATATTGTGCAAAATAACAAGTCCCGGAATCAGCAACAAACGGCATGTAAACATTTTGCGATAGTGAAAAGTGTGATTGGTATTGAAACCTGGGTGTGTGAAGTGTATGATGTCTGTTGAGTCCGGTTTGTACAGATCAGTCACACAGTTGTGTGTAAGTGTGTGTTTGCGTGTGTGTGTGTGTGTGAGAGAGAGTTCAGTTCAGTTCTTTGTTGAGGAGCCTGATGGCTTGCGGGAAAAAACTGTTGCACAGTCTTGTTGTTCTCAGACACGACCCAGAAAAACTATAAGTATAGATTTTCGCCAATAGTTCAAGCAATCAACTATCGATGCCGATTAATTGGCAAAACCGTTGAATCATTCAATCTCATGCCATTTCGATCTATTTCTTGCAGACACCTGGCAACCCTGGTTAATAATATTAACTCTTCAATGCAACGTGTCACTCTAAATGAGCTGTTAGTCAAACAATTCAGTCAATACTAACCTCTACTCTAAGTCAAGTGGGATAATATCTCAACTTTATTTTCTTCATGTCACTATTAAGCCCATCCTTTCCCACCATAATATTTGGCCACATGCCACTGCTGAAATACAATATATCAAGAAGGAGGAGTCAACACTGTCACAGTTAAGGTTGTCTCGGTGGGCATCGATCGATAGAGGTGTCTAACCAGGTCTAAACCCTGTAAAGGACACAGAAGGACCTGAAAGCTTTTAACTGTTCTTGTGATGAAAACCTTAGGGGCTCTGGTGTATGTTTGGGCACAAGCCAAATACCATAAAATACAGTCAAAGAAAAGCAAAGATTGAATTTTTTGTACATTATGTAATGCTGTTATAAAACTTGATATTAAATTTGTAAGTGCAATGTAATGCTATATCATTATGAAATCATCACTGTGCTGCTCTGTGCACACTCCAGTCCTAAAGGATATTTATTGCACCAACAGCGTTTCAATGATATTCTCTTTTTAATCCAACCAGCAAAAGACAAATTATTATATTACTAAAAATACTCTTTTAATTAAATATGATCCTTATTATGTTTTAGTAATTCATTAGAAATTTCATGCCTGTTTTGTCTTTATGACATGGATTAATGCCAAAACTGTATTAATCCAGGTCTGTGCATGGTTTGTGGTGCCCTTTGGTAAACAATACGGATGTTAAATTTATGATCATCTATCATTTCATAATCCAGCATGGCTGGTTTTGTGGATTGTGGCTACATCCAACATCCTGCTCAGGATCACTACGTACAACAAGAGAGTGATGGTAAACCGGTGTCCCACACAGTTCATTTTCTTACGATGTTATGCTGTGCACAAAATCTACAGATATTCATTGCTGAACCCCCCCCACCCCCCCTTACTGGCCATGTTTTATCAGATTCTTTGTAAGATTTTTAGTATGTCGTTGTAGTTTATCATTTTGTTTACCATTTGCACAAATGGCTCTGGGGTGGACATTTCTACCTAAAAAAAAAAATTCAAATAAAAAAGACCAAGAAAATTTACTTCCAGGTTAGGATTGTTAAACGTAACAATTATTTTAGTAAGAATTTTTGTTAATGTTGGTTTTTCAATTGTGAATAATAAAAAAAAACTACATTTACGCAACATATAGGAACCAGTGCAAAACATAGAGGTTTTTAATAATCGTTTGGGAGACAAATCTTAATGATTTGTCAGGTAAAAATGTTTAAACTAAAATGCTATTAAATATAATGTATGCATAAAATTCATTTTAATTGAACTACAAGTGTGATAAAGGAAGTGCTGTTAATATGCTACACAGTGTTTTAGCTACAGCAGGAGGAAAACGTTCGGCTATATAAAGCTCTAATTCAAACATCATTTCTGCTCTGTAATTTCCAGGTGGCGCATGGAGATAGATTTATACACCACATGTTGTACCTGGCTACAAAAAAGTGTGTGAACCTCTGCCCCCAAACATTTTGGACTGCTAGTGGCCCTGAAATTTAATAAGCACACTTGGTATTAAAATTCAAACATGACAAAACCACCACTCAGCACTTTTGTTTATTTCATATTTCCAAATGGGTTTGTTTAATACCTGTAGCTGGGATCACACACGCTCTGTCCAAATTTGTTATGGCCAACAGCAGATTTGTCTCTGTTGCAGCACAAAAAAGTCTCGCTAACATCTCACTGCTTTAAGCTCTTTTTTATTGACTCGCTTATAAAGACATTTGGGATATTTACATACATTTGAGAGGACATTTTCCTAATCTTTCTCTAATCACTCTGTTCTGCCAAATATTAAAAGATTGTGTCCCATAACATCTGTTATAATACATACCAGTATTTTATTAAGGTACCAAGTATACAGTGTTTGTGTTCCTATGCAGCAAATTAGGTCATTTAATGGTATGAAGATTTACTTTGACTAAACAAATCTATAAATGTACAGATTAAATGTAGTGTTGTTTGTTGAAAAAAAATTCTCCCTTAGCATGAATAACAGCTTTACACACTCTTGGCACCCGGACAGTTCATTTCTCCAAACATTCAGCTAAAATACTTTGCTATTGTAGCAGTTGCCAAAAGTGTTCTTTACTAATTGGTGATTTCTTTCTGACCTTTCTGATCCTGTTCAGAATTTAGGGGTGTTGACTGGGCAGGCTATTCCATGATAGGTTAAACTCCAGATGGCTGTTTGTTCAATACGTCACAATACAGACAGACTTGCAAGGTGTTGAAGTATGGAATGGTAGCCATGTTGGTGCAGTATTTCTTGCTCCAAAACAACCCCCAAACCATTAATCTTCCACCTCTATGTTTGACTGTGGGAGTGAGGCAGTTTGCTGCCATCTTCACTCATCTTCTCTGTCTTATATATTTTCTTTTGTTATATCCAAAAATGTTAACTCATCTGTCCACAGAGCTTTTTTTTCAGTGATTCACTGTTCAATTTTGAATTCTTGTGTTTTGTCTTATTTGTTTTTTGTCTTTTATGTGTTGCATATAATCAAAAAGGATATGCATGTGTCTCAATAGCCACAAAAGACTAGGTGTTTCCAGACTTTTGACAGACACTGTACTTTTTATCCCCCTGCAGTTAAACTCCATTAATTATAAGATGAATGGATTGGGGTTGGGGCTAAAATAGATTTATTATTTGTCATAAATTCAATTGAATTTGTAAAGCAAAGACAAAGAATAACAATATACATTGTCACATGAAAGGTTTACAGAAATATATACATTCTTCTGGAGCTACATTTACCAATGTATCCATAATAAGAGTTGCAAAATGAAGAAACCCTGAGAAGTAACAGATTCAAAATGGGAATCCAGATTTATACAAATATATGGACATGGAGAAATCTGTTGATCCCTCCCCACAAGAAAAAAAAACTGCTATTTTTTTTTTTAACAGAATTCAAAACAGACAAAAATTAATTGGCATTTGTCATTGTTTCTATGTTTTAAGTCACTATCCAATTAAATCTTTTTTTTTTTTTTCTTTTTTTTTTTTCCAATTTTATTCATTTGTATTGCGCTTTTAACAATGGACATTGTCCCGAAGCAGCTTTACAGAGATAAAAAGGTTAAGAATATAATTTATTAGTTAATCTCTATAAGTCTTTTCGATAATGGATGTGCCAGTGGCAAGACAAAACTTCCCGAGATGATACGAGGAAGGAACCTTAAGAGGAACCAAACTCAGAAGGGAACCAATTTTCATCTGGGTGTCACCTAATGTCCATTCATCATTGTTCAGATTTACTGTTCTGTGAACTGTTCAATGATGGGTGCAGAACTGTCCATGATGGGTGTAGAACTGTCCATGCCATTTGTAGTCCAAGCCATTATATCAAATGAAATGAAATCAAATTTAATTTATATTATTTATAATCCAAATCAATCCTCATAGTTCTTGAGTCGCTCAGTTAATGGATCTTTAGGCTGTTCATGTGGAGCAATCCTTAGATACACTGAGAGGTCTCCAACTGAAGAGGATGAATAAGGCAGATCCTGTTGAAGGATCCTTGAGCGTCAACTGAGAATGGGTTTTCTGATTCTGGGCACTACGTTTTGCTCTGAAGTAGCTTTTTTTTTTTTTTTTTTTTTTTTTATTTAAGATTTTATTGTGCTTTGCACTGATTCAAGGTTCCTAGTGATAGATGCAGCAAAGCAGCCCCTGTCCGTAATCAAGCCTGCTCTGGGTTTCACAGTAGATATCGTGTTACCTTTTATGAAACCAACACCCAACTAATGTGCCTTGCCATTAGGCTCCAGTTTTGTCTCATCTGTCTAAAACACATTCTTTCAAAGGAATTGTGGTTTGTCAATATGCATGTTAGCAAAGAAAATTCATTTAAAACACCTCTATTATCCAATTACTTATATATATATTTTTTTTCTAGGGGTACCAGCAAAATTGTCTAGGTTTGTATTTCCCTAATGACATCCAGACATCCTAGTTCACTAATGCAGTCTATGCTTGTGAACGTTCCTGATCTGCTCCTTTACTTAAGAAGAATAAATAATTTACGATTCTGCTTGTTTTTGACCATAAGCCTAGCTAATTTCACATGCCTTTATACTGATGCTCCTCTACCCAGACCTTTCTCAGTAGGTGCTTTACCAAGGAGAGCAAACCTGTTAGACATGTGAAGCAGAGAGGAGACAACATTTAGTCCCAGTATGTTTTTAGAATAACCTCCACTCTTCTGGGAAGATGTTTCACTGGAGATTTGTGCTTATTCGGCCACAAGAGTGTTAGTAAAGTCAGGTAATGATGTGAGGGATGGGTTCCCTTTTAATTGTGGGTCCTCTCAAAGTTTCTTCCTCATAGCCTCTCAGGGAGATTTTTTCCTTGCTACAGCTGTACTGGCTTGTTCATTATGGACAAACGTAAAGGAAAAAAGTTCTCTCTCTAAGCAGCTTTGAGACAATGTCCATTGTTAAATGCGCTATACAAAAGAAAATGAATTGAACAAAAGTGAATTTAGGGTCAGGCAGCTTGTGCTGCAGTGAGCATTCCAATTCATCTTAGAGTTGTTAGATATGAATGAGGACACATCTCTATAGGCCACCTGAAATCTTCCACTTCAGCCCATGCAAACGATATCTTCATGGAGATGGCTCATCCTGAGGCATCCTCCAGTTGTGTCCCACCTCATGAAAATGATTGACCATTAAAGAAGTAGATGCTGACCACGCAAACATCCCGAACCATCTAGAGACGTACCAGCGCCAGTTGGATCCCACTACATGTGGAGTTTCGATATTGGACCTCTTTGAGTGTTTAAAGGCTCTGGCATGGAGAAGTTGGTGTTGGATCTATGATGATATCAAATGTTGAGCTATTTTATGAGTTGCTCAGTAGCTCCTGGTTTCATAACATCAACTGACTATAGAAAACTGTAGAAAGGACATTACTCACAATTTCACAGTTCTGTGCTCATGGTGGTTCTCACTCTCCGGTGTTTTGAATTGTTTGAAAGATTTCTAATCACACTCTTGATATCACTAGGTTTCTTCCTCACAACATCTAAGGGAGATTTTCCTTTCCACAGTCAGGCTGCTCATCAGGGATAAACACACATCATTCACTTTAACTCTTATTTTCTGTAAAGCTGCTTTGAGACCATGTCCATTGTAAAATACACTATAGAAATAAACTTGAACTTGTTCCCTTCACTGTTTCAAGTGAACATTTTATGCTACCACATCCAAACAAATCCTATACAAATATGTGCCTCCAACTTTGGTGACAGTTCGGAAAGAAGAACATATGACTGGAAAAGTCATGAGCATAATCTATGTAGTGTATAATCATGATAAAAAAAATAAAATAAATGGCTATCTGGATCTTCAGCTTCTGGGTGATTTTTAGCTAACCAGACTATTGTAAAAAGTTTCCAACCTTTAAATTGAAAGATATTTCAAAATTGCTACAGTAACTCATATTCAGTCATAAAAAGCTTATTACCTGACCCCAAAAGGTTTTTACTTCTCTGTAGCACTTCACAAACTAGCTAAATCTCACTGTTTAGCACATGGTGAACACATTTTAGTAGGTCATCTGCATGGAATCTGTAAGTCTATTACTCGTAACCTATAAAACAGCTTTTGATTATAGATTTCCAACTTTCTTTCCTGTTTAGAGCCTTCCAGCCATCCTGCTCCTTCACACACTGTCTGGAAACGATGGGGACTGGAGCATTCTTCCCCTGCTGCCCTAGTGAGTACACTCACCCCATCTGCACTCATGGCCATTGCACACACACACACACACACACACACACACACACGGAGAGGCGCCGATGCAAATCATAAATTTCACTGCATGGATCCAACCAACTCCATCTGCTCCAATGAACCTTTTACAGCTCAGAGGAATGCAGAGTAGATTTATGTCCTTCACTACCCCATTGTTTGGTGATGATAATTCTTAGTAGACATGGTGATACTGATAAGACAAAAACTATTAATTAAAAAAAATTATAATAATAAATTGCTTGGCAGTGTTAGCATTGTTAGCAAAACAAAGCACAGGAGTGTATAATATTTCTTGTTTTTTTTTTTGTTTTTTTTTAAGTTTTTCCTCTCACTTTGGAAAAAACTCCTCATGGGTTGTGTTCCTTGAAGAGGAAACGAATGTAAAACTGGAGAAACTCCACAGCATCTTTAAGAAGTTTGAGCACCAAAAAGTAAGTGCATGTTTTTATTTATAATCATAATGTAGGCTTTTTTTTGTGAAATTTTTTTCTTTTGCCCAATCCATGTCATAAATATTGACATAAAATTCTCAGCTGATTTCAGGTGTTAATCTTATTGCAAGTCTTATCTTTCAATAGATTTGAAAGTTGTTTCAATTGTATTAAAACACTAGTTGCTCTGTTTTGTGGTTTTGACCCTCACAATTTTTTTGTTTGTTTGTCTGCTTGCTTTTGCCTCCTTCCAAAAACTGCAGGATATATTAAGCTTATAGTACAAAACTACTCATCGTTACACATATAAATTTGTTTTTTACTTGTTTTTTTTTTTTTTTAAGAACACCTCTGCAAATACTTTCTTGTAATATTTCCTTTAAGAAAAGGCAGGAACAATCTGAAAAAATGGGCATAGTGGTATGTGATAAATCATTTTGTCAAATACCTCAATAATAACATTTTCAGTAACAAGGATGCATATGTACTGATGAAAACATTAAACTTCTAATTAATATCACACTTAATTTATGGTCAACCAGACTCACAGGAGGTGGTAGCTCAGTAGTTAAGGCTCTGGGTTACTGATCAGATGGTTGTGGATTCAAGCCCCGGTATCACCCAGCTGCCACTCTTGAGCAAGGCCCTAAACCCTCTGTGCTCCAGGGGCGCTGTATCGTGGCTGAGCTCTGACACAAGCTTCTGAACAAACTGGGGTATGCGAAGAAAACAATTTCACTGTGCTGTAATGTATATGTGACAAATAAAGAATTCTATTCTATGAAATCAACAGCGTTATCTTATTATCTAACTTTCCCCTGATATGTGAAGCCCAAGCTACTTTCTGCTTGCAGATTAATTTAATATTACACCAGATGTGACTTGTGCGTCTGCATGTGCGGCGTGTGCAAAACTATAAATAGCATTTGTTATTCTAATGAGGTGATCAAATGTCCTTTTCACTAATATAATGGCACGATTATAAACCAGTACCTCTTAAATTTGTGGCCTTCATAACATTCAACAAGTTGAAATTCTAGACCGCTTATTTATTTCAATTGCACACACATATGCACTTAATGAAAATTGTATGGAAATCAGTTGCTTAAAATTAATTAGAGGAGCTAAATCCAAATAAAATTAGTATATCAAGACAAATAAAACTAGCCATTTAAAAAAAAAAAAAAAAACAAAGATGTACACAGTCAGGTGAAATTGAAAGCATATAATTTTTTTTATTCTATAGTTTTACATATCAGGACATAATAAAAATCATCTGGTCATTATCAGGTCTGTAGAACAAAACATGTTACACTGTGTCATTATTTATTTTAACAAAGCACAAGCCAAAATTTGGAAGTATGAAACATGTGAAACCTAAGTACATTTTTACTGCCTCCGTAGGATTTAAATGGCGTAGTAGCAGCAAGTTGCTGCTAATCAAATGTCCTTGATTAATTGATCAGCAAGTGTGACCACCTCTATAAAAGCCTCGACTTTTAGCATTCTGCTGGTCTAGAGCGTTCAAGTGTATGGCGAAAATGCCAATGTTGCAGCATCAATCCAGAGTGGGTTATAAGGCCATTTCCAAACAATTGAAAGTCCATTACTCTACATTGAGAAGGATTATTCACAAGTGGAAAACCTTCAAGCCAATCTTCTTCTCCCTCCTGGCCACTCTTTGCCTTCACATTTTTCATACTTTGTAGCCTTTTTAATACATTTGGCTAGACTTGAATAGCCCTCATCCTCCATCTCACTCCCTCTGGGGAAGAGATGTTCTTTACTTTATGAAATATTTTTCATAAATTAGGCAGTCTCTTGACCGATCTTGCACTATTTTTGTCAAATTCAGCCCCTTCGTAAACATGTACAATCTCTCCAGCTTGAGCCTGTTCTTTGCGATTGAGAAATGTAAATATGAAACAATAAACAGGTACATTTTTTTTTCCCTTTTTTTCCCCTTCCCTCAATTTCAAGTAAATCATAAAAAAGATCAAGATAAAGATCAAATAAACACATAAAAAATGTAAAAGTTAATGGCAGTACAATTAAAAACAATGGTTTAACAACTGAACAACTATATTTTGTTTGGAAGAGTTGTCAGGAGAAAGCCCATGGCAGCATGGCTTAGGTTTGCAAAGTTGTATCTGAACAACCCACAAGACTTCTGGAACAGTGCCCTTCGGACAAACAAGACCAAAGTAGAGCTGCCTGGCCAAAATGCACAGTGCCACATTTGGCAAGAAAACAAACACAATACATCACAACACCTAATACCAACTGTCAAGCACGGTGGTGAAGGGGTGATGATTTGGACTTGTTTTGCAGCCACAGGACCTGGACAACTTGCAGTAACCGAGTTGGCTATGAACTCTGTATACAAAAGTATTCTAAAGTCCAATGTGAGGCCATCTGTGCACCGCTAAAACTTGACCATAATTGTGTCAGGCATAGGACAATTTTTCCAAGCACATCAGCAAATCTACAAAAGGATGACATTTGAGAACAAAATTAAGGTGTTATGTTTGCCCAGTCAGAGACCTTAAGAGGGCTGTGTATAAAGAAATGTCTAAAAATCTCAATGAAATTAATATTTATTTATTTATAAAAAAAAATTGAGCCTGCTACTTAGCCTCTTAAATCCTATGAAAACAGTAAAGATGTCTTTAGTTTAACACATGGATTCTTCATTTTGGCTTGAATTTTCTACAAAAAAATGAATGTGTAATATGCCATGCCGTTTTTCATTTAAGGCTGTATTTACCTAATTCTAAGACCTGATCAGAACCAGATGATTTTTATGATGTCCTGGTTCATAAATGCATAAAATTCAAAAAGGATGTAATTTCATTTTCAAACGACTGAAGGTACCCTGTAAAGTAGTAAAAGTCTATGGTAGAAGAATACAGTGCAGTCTCAGAGCGGCTGGAAGATTTAACGCCACTTGGAAAGAGCACTTAGGAGTCTAAGGGCACTTAAGAGATGCTCTTCGTTGTTTATCATCATTTTATGAGTTAGAATCTTTTGGAGTTTTGTGAAGCATCTGTCCTGTGCTTTATATGCTTTTAAATGCATAACTGTGATGGGAATTAATTCTAATGAATTTCATTCAGATTTATTTGCATAGTGCTTTTAACAATAGTCACTGTCCCAAAGCAGCTTGACAAAGATAAAAGGTTTATTTCTAATGAGTGAGCCATTGGTGGCTGTGGCAAGGAAAAAAACTCTCTGAAATGGTTTGATGGAGAAACCTTCAAAGGAACCAGATTAAAAAAGAAACCCATCCTCATTTGGGTGGCACCGAATTTCTATTCATTGTAGGTTCATCATTGTTGAGGTATACTGTTCAGTTATGGGCATTTAAATTCTGTTCATGCTGTCCTATACCATTGTAATATACTGTTTATATGAATTATAGTCCAAATCCTTTCTCATAGTTCCTAAGTTGATAAGTAACTTTAAGGATCTTTAGGCTGTTCATCAAAAGGACAAGGATTGCTGGGCGGTGTTACCTCAGGAGCATGATTAACTCGAGAGAGAGAGAGAGAGAGAAGAGGAGTAGAGCTGTGACATCAGCTGCATCAGTCCAGGAAGGGTTATAAGGCCATTTCCAAATATTTGAACTTTACAGGGAGGTGCTAGCTCAGTGGTTAAGGCATTTCTACTTTGGACCAAACGGTCACAAGTTCAAATCTCAGCACCACCATGCTGCCACGTTAGTCCAGTTAAGGGCTTTGAATCCCAATCAACTGCTCAGCTGTAAGTCGCTCGGGATACCGGGGGTCTGCCAAATCCTTTAAATAGAAATAGAAATCAGGGTTCAAGTCGGGACTCTGGCAAGATCAGCTATAGCAACATAACTAAAAGCTGTAGCGACATAATTAAAGGGGACAGACAGAATGGAATATAAGACCACCATCAACAAACCCGAGTAAACACGTGAGAGTGGATAATCAGCATCCAAATGCTAAATAAATGTAATGACTAAATAAATGACCAAATAAATATAAATAAATATTCTTAAC
>JAAIIK010000060.1:88734-100881 GCA_014706435.1 Silurus glanis | reverse complement strand
TAATGACTAAATAAATGACCAAATAAATATAAATAAATATTCTTAACCTAATTAGCAAATTTTCTGGTGGGAACTTGCTTTTATTTTAACTTTGGGATTAGCTTTAGGAATGTTTAAACTGTCATAAAGAAAATGCGTATCGTGTGCACAATAATGAAATGAACGATTACGATATTGTTCACGTAAATATTCGACATGCATGTTAATAAACTGTGTGAGAGATTCTATATAACGATCTGCATCAGGCTGTTGTGTTCTCTAGATTTGACTCATGAATGTCAAGCAGCATATAAAGTCTGAATAAAAAAAACTGGGTTTTGTTCAGGCGGTTCTGTAACCGCCACTAAGCAGACTGACAGGCGTTCAGGCCCTGAACAATGTGCAAGCAGGGATTTACATTGGCATAAAAAATAACATTTTATTTATTAATGGTTTTTTTTATTCATCGAGGAAATCCCTTGATGTCTCTCTTAGGCATTATAGAGTGAGATTGTTTCTTTGATGCTGTGCATGGATCTGCAGTTTGCTCTAACACTTTTGGTGCTTTGTTCGTCTACTTTTATCCTGTGTAAATCTTTTTGTAAGTCTGTAGGCTGAATGTCGGCTACTTTAAAATAAAAAAAATTAAAAAAATTCTTTATACTATATATCTCGCTAACACAAATTCTTCCTGAAAAAGATTATCAGTAGCAGTTTTTTCAGGTTACATTGATCCGGTCCTCTTGAGCTCCAAATTTTAAGATGGACTAGATGACTGATAAAAATTGTTGCTCTAAAACATCTTTACAGAAATCTATTTGAATCCCAAATGGGCAAGTTTGCAGGGACAATGGCAGAAAAACTCCTGACATTGAATAAGTGATAGGATTTATTTTTGGGTTTTTGTTCTGGCTCGGTAAAAACCTGTGTTCACGCTGCTGCAGCCATTTCTGCATTAGCCGAGGGAAGTTTCTATTTAGACTCGCGGAGATGAGATTCAAATTGCAAAGTGTTTAATTTAATGCTAGCAATGCAAGAGTATTTATACATTATAAAGCATGTCCTTGTCATGGTTAAGTCTTTGTCACTGTATGAGATCAAAAAGATGTGATAGATAATGAAAATCTACAGAGCATGCAGTGTAAGCATTTAATGTACATGGTGGTATGGGCCTGTGATCAGCTAACACAAAAAAAAACGTGGCCAAAACAGGCATAGAACATTGTGACCTCACTTTGGGGAGCATCATGACCTCATGCCAGGTAACATGATATCTATGGAGAACAGAGAGGGCAGAACATAACATCAATAAAGAGGATGCCTTATGATCACCCAGAATCAGAACATCCTGTATTGACATTAAGTAGACACAGGATGGTGACGTTAATAGGGTATCAAAAGAAAAACACACACACTCACAAAGCATGTTGGCTTTTTTTGTTTGTTTTTTATTACATATCAGTTAATGGAAAGCATTTGAATGCATAATAATAATATTACTCTTCATTAATGTGAGTGCTGACAGTGTATTAAAATTCATAGTTTACAGAAGAGAAAAACCTTTTTTCTAGAAATTTCCAGAAGTAAAATATCATAAAAGGAATACATTTTTTCTTTCTCCAGTACTGGACAGCTTTTTTTATGCTTCCCATTTGCCTTTGAAAGTTTGAGGCACCCGCACAGTCTTCCAGCCGGCGCCAGTTTATTTCCGGCTTTAGCCAGCAATCAAAATAATAAAGTTCTAGGAAATAAGGTTTGATCTAATACTTAAAGGTTTTTTGGGTGAAATCATGAGTGAAATGCAGTGAAACTGTTTTAGAAACAACAGACCCTGCTTTTCATTTCAAATAAAGCAATATTTCATATTTATTTTACACTTCACACACTGATTTTTTACACAATAATTTCCTGGTTATAGCTTCCTGTATAAGCTTTACTGTCGGAGTCTTTAGAGTTTACATAGAATGGTGCATAAACACAAGGAATGTCCAGTGAGTGATGGTTCTGTGAAAGGAAACGTCTGGTTGATGAGAGAGGTCAGAGAAGAATGACGGCTGACAGGACGACTACGATGGCTGAAACAAAATCTCTTTTGACAACCAGAAGGAGCAGAAAGCATTTTACACACCATGCTTTCGTTTTTTAGAAAAACACTCTTGGTAACCAAGCGAAGGAATCTGGTACTACCATGGTCCTCAGGACTATCCTCATCTGATCGCATCTGAGTCTCAGAATGACCAGCTGTACCTATTAAATAGTCACAAGTTACATAGATGGTCTATGTTGGTTTAAAAATCGTATTAGTGCATCTGTTGAAAACACATCTGATTATTCAGAATAATGTATTCAAATTCCATTGCACAACTAATCTTTGCATTTCCTTTGATATTTGTTGAGTTCTCTCACTGCCCCCTCTTTTCTGTCCCCTCAGGAATGGTTTCTTGGCAAGCCGCTTCAAGATGACGAATCCACCATCATCCACCATTACGCCTTCGCTGACAACCCGTCTGCCTTCAAGTACCCCGACTTCAGTGCAGGGTGGGCTCTGAGCATGCCACTTGTCAACAGGTCAGCCTGGATCTCTCACTTTCAGCTCAGTTAATAGTATGATTATTAGTATGACATTATCCGGCAAAGTCGCACACAATGGAGGTGATAGATGGGACATGAAATTGTTCAGGCTGCTCTGGCACCGCTGGTTTTTTTTTTTTTCCACTTGTTCAACGAAGATTTCTTTATGACTGGCTATTTATCACTACAAGACACCAGTACTGATTGCTCTGACATGTACTTAAGAAAAAGTAGTCATTACTACTACCTGTTTTTGAGACACGCTGGTAACCGGACCTCACATCATATTAATATCAGCCGTCACTCGTTTCAAATGTTTAACCGCGATTAATCGCATGATTGTCATGAGATAACTCACGATTAATCGCAACTTAATTGCACATTTTTATCTATTCTGAATGTACCTTAAATGAATACTTTTCACATTTTTAATACTCGAATCAACATGGACAAATATGTACGCTTTATGCAAATGTATGTTTATTATTAGTGAAACCCAACTCAACATAGAGCATGAATACAAAATATTCTTGTACATGTATTAAAGAAATTATGGTGTTTTAAACTACATAAATCATCAGAACACCAAACGGAATCGTTGCTATGTTTCCACACGGACAGTTAGTGAGGTGATGCCAGAGAAAACTGTACCTCTTCTAACTTTCATTCGTATTAGATAATCATAGAAGAATTTGTTTCCGCAATCAATTTTTAAAGGGGGGGGTAGAGAAGAAGTATTGAGCAAGAAGACATCCAATGTGCTTAGCATGCTACTTCTTGCCCAATACTTCCCTTTTAGTCAAACAAGCAACTTCAGAGCTCCCCCTAATGATAGGGTTAACTCTAACATCTCAAAAACTACTGGGAACTAATGTGACAGTAAAACTGTTACAAAGTGTGATTCCATTTGGGAAGCATTTGATTTCTTCTAAGCAGTATGCGATTCTTTCTAGGCAGCTTTCCGTTCCTTCCTGATAGGATTTGCATCTCATGCGAGGGATGTGTTTTCACCTCCAGCCCACTGTTTCTGGTACAGAATTTGATTTAATTGCAACCCAAAATAATTAAAGATGAACAAACAAATTAGCAAAGTAGCTAATATCGAACCTGTCTAAGAGCACAGTGATATCTGTTATGGAACAGGGAGTATTCTACTAAACTCGAACATCAAAAGTTTTGAAGAGCGAAAGGAATCCAGCAATTTTTGTTCAAGCCCTCTGGCTGTTTGTATGAGGAAATTGTGATTCGTGTTACAAAAGCGTTTGTGTTTTCCGTGATCTTTAATCAATTTATCTACTTTCTTTCCTCCTTTAATGGTACCAATCAGGGATTATAACAGGCTGTGAAGGTTAGCTCAGACTTCTCTATCTCCTGCCACAGATTCTAGTTTCTTGTGAGACTGATCTCCAGACATTCCCAAGCCAGCTGTGAGATATAATGTCTCCAGCAGGTCTATGGAATCCATCTAATGAGACATGCCTCATTCCATGTTCATATAATCGTTTAAGTCTGAAAGCTGGGAAAAGTCTAAAAATGTTTTCCTTGTTCGTAAGGATGTGTGTATATTTACAGTGCACACACTCCTGACCATGCATATGCACAAACTCCTAGTGAAGGAAAGTGTAATGAGTAAACTGATTATGAGGATCTCTCATCACAATCATTGTAAGTTGTCAGCATAATCAATTACTGATTACGGTGTTCACAAGGGGCAGACAGGTGACAAGTAATATGTAAAGTACAATCAAATGAAAGGTGTTCCCTGGTGGTCTAGTGGTTAGGATGCGGCGCTCTCACCGCTGCGGCCCGGATTCGATCCCCGGTCAGGGAACCAACCCCAGCCACTTTCAGTGCCGGTCCCAAGCCCGGATGAATTGGGGAGGGTTGCGTTAGGAAGGGCATCCAGCATAAAAACATGTGCCAAATCAAACATGCGGAGGATCCGCTGTGGCGACCCCTAACGGGAGAAGCCGAAAGAAAGTTTTTAATCAAATGAAAGGTACATGGGAATGATAAGTGGCTCATATTTGGATTGTTTTGTTCGCACAGAATAGTTTTTAGAAGAGTTTTTGTATCGGTTTTTAGCCGACAAGCTGTGAGCCGTGCAACGATGCATATTATGTACTACGTTACATTCACAAATACCACAGATAAAGGAAAAAATAAATAAATAAAGCAATTGTAATTGGGGTATTAGACTGCACATATGTAGCTATACATTGAACATTATATGATTTATTCAAACAAACAAACATGCTTGTCACATGTATTTTACAGGACAGGGAAATTATTTCTTTGCATATCCCAATGACATAATTTCCAATCCCTGGGGCACAGATTGTTAAAGGCCTTCCTCAAGGGCCACACAAGTGATGATACCAGGGCTTTAACCCCCAACCTTCTGTTCAGTAACCCAGTGCCTTAACCAATGAGCTACCAGCTTCCCTAATGAAAGTGTGTTAGAAACTTTTTTCTACTTTGCTTTACATAATATTTGCTCTATTTCGTTATCACTGAGTTACATCTCCGTAAATGTGCCATGTTGTTTTTGCCAATTCAATGCCATTTACATTTATGGCATTATAACTTACGTTTATCTCATTCCTACAGCCGAGAGGCCAGGGGCAGGAGTGGCAGCTTGGTGTGCCTGAGATTTTAACTCACAATATTCAAATCCAAAGTCTAATGCCTTTGCCACCAAGCTACCACCTCCCCCCATAAGGCATATAGAGTGATTTGGGGGCGTTATTTTCATCGCCTGTTCTAGAGGTTCCCTGGTGGTCTAATGGTTACGATGTGGTGCTCTCAATGCTGCGGCCCGGGTTCGATCCCCGGTCAGGGAACCAACCCCAGCCATTAGGGTTGCACAAGCCTTAGTGCCGGTCCCAAGCCCGGATAAATGGGGAGGGTTGCGTTAGGAAGGGCATCCAGCGTAAAAACATGTGCCAAATCAAACATGCGGATGATCCGCTGTGGCAACCCCTGATGGGAGAAGCCGAAAGAAAGTTTATTTTCATCGCCTGTTCTGTACAGCCCTGTGACCAGTGAATAATGAATAAAATTCAATAATCTTTTGCTGCCCACTGGCAGTACTCACACAAAATGTTCTGAGGTTTTGAGGTTTTATGATCAGTTGTGCCACTCTGTATTAAAAGACCTGGAGGTTCTCAGTGGAGTGACTGATCACTGTGCCAGAAGAATGAAATTAGACCAAAGAAGGTATTACAACTATATTGAGCTGTCAGTTATAATGTAAACATCACAATATATGGTGCTTAACACACACACTCATTATTCAACTCAATCCATTCCACCACCATTTATTTATTATTTATACTTAACCATATTACACTATTTACCTGCTGTTTTTTGCACCTCTCGACTGCTGCCACTGCTGTTTTTGCACTGCACTTGTATTTGTTTACATATAATCTTGATTATAGCTTTTATAGTTCCCTTTGCACAGTACTGTATATTCAAAGTATACAGTAGGTTTACTGGTCGACGCTATCTTGTGTTATGTGTATTGTCTTGTGTTGTTTTGTGTTGTCTGTCTGTCTGTACTGTTTTTCGTCTGCACTGTTTGCACTAGGTTGCACTCGATGCACTTTATGTAGCTTCGTGTTGTGTTGTAGCTCTATGTTGTTTAGTGTAGCACCAGGGTTCTCACTGGTTTTCACTGTGTAACACTGTGTATAGTAGAAATGACAATAAAAGCCTCTTGACTTGACTTGCAGTTCATTACATCATACACTTAATTATGCGATTGTATTACTAATTACAGTGGATATTTTTTATTTCAGGCTCTCCAGTAAAGTCCAAAACCAGCCTCTGAGGTCGGACTTCACCATAGACCTCAAACATGAGGTGAGACGACTGCATGTAGTGATTTTGCACACTGATGCACTTTTTTTAGGACTTCAGTGAGGAAGCTTATGGATTTTATATATTATTTTCTCATTTAAAGCCGCTCTGCTGACTGCTGATATTCTCTCTGTACTCGCAAGCACTCTGATCTCTTATCATGTCCTCTTTTATACGGCTTTCTATCCAGGCAGCTCTCCACTCTGTCACTCTGTCTCTCTCTGTCTTTCTCTCTCTCTCTCTCTCTCTCTCTCTCTCTCTCTCTCTCTCTCTCTTTGTCATTCTCTTTCTTTCTCTTCACTTCCTTTATTTTCCAAAGCCTTCTGGAAAGTCTCCTAAAGGTTTTTTGTTACACTCACTATCACTGCACGTCTTCAGTTCTCTCTCTTTATTAAATCACCTCCATAATACCTCCATCATGCTTTTTTCTCTTTCTTTTTCTGTTTCTTTCATATCTCTTCGTTTCGGCCGGCTTGCCTTTGGTGCACAGGGCTGGATCTTTTTTTTTTTTCCCCTGAATGTTCTGTAAAAGTCACATTTTCTTTTCGCATTGTCTATGAAGGTACATGAAAAGTCCTGAACTATCTGAAGATGTTTCCATTAGTTTCCAGCCCATAGTGTGGAAGTAGAGGTGTTAGAATATGTCCGGAATATAAATGCTTTTTTAAGAGTTAGTAATGTAGCTGGCAAATCTTTCTAGCCCTTAGTTTTAAGATTTGCACATTTGACTCTTCACCGATTAAATGAATTTGGATTTGAGTTATGACAGGACAGTATTACTGTGTGAAGCTGAAGCGTTGTGACCCCTCGGGAAGGGTCTCGTTGAGGACGATCGTTTGAGTCAGCCTGAATGTCTCTTTGGAGTACGTCTGAGTAATTAGGCTTTGGATTTTAATCTTGAAGACATTTCCTCCCTCAACCCCAAGGTGTTTCATCAGTTGTTGTGAGAAATCCCTCACTGACTCTGAAATAGCAATGCAATGTGGAGGCTTTTTTCCGAAGGTCTCGGGGGTCTCTCACAGTAAAAACAAAAAAAACAAAACCTTTTTCCATCACATTTATATAATTCGGAAGCACACACCAGTTCCACATGAATGAACTGACTAACAAAATTATTGATTTAATCGCTTTCAAAGGATTTGATCCTGCATTTTCAAAGTCTTAAAAGAAATTGAACTCGCTGCTCTGATTTGAAGATCAAGCCAAGCTGTGACGGGACACTTCAATTGTTCAAACATCACTGAAATTCCAATGTTGGGACCCTTAACCCTCTCTGCTCCAGAACTGACCCCAGCATCAGACTGTTAGATTAGACGGTTGTTTGGACACTGGATCTCCTTGAGTGTTTAAAGGCTCTGGCATGGAGAAGCTGGTGTTGGATCTGTGAAGATCGCAAATGTTGAGCTATTTTATGAGTTGCTCAGTAGCTCCTAGTTTTATAACCACAATGACTGTATAAGACTGTAGAAAAAACATTACTTATAATCTTACATTCCAGTGCTCATGTTAGTTCTCTCTCTCCAGTGTTCTGTATTGTTAAAAGATTTATGATCACACTATTGATGTCACCCAAATGAGGATGGGTTCCCCTTTTGAGTCTGGTTCCTCTCAAGGTTTTTTCCTCATAACATCTAAGGGAGTTTTTCCTTGCCACAGTCGCCACGGCTGCTCATGTTACATGTTTAGATTCAGAACCCAGACAACCTAATAATCATCAGATGAGGAAACACAGCTAATTGGTTTATTTTACTAATTTGACTATTAATGTGACTGATCTTCAAGAGTGCTGAGGAACTGTAATGATTTAATGATGAAATACTGACTGTATTGTAAAATTGCTTACATGAATTGACAAGGTCAGGAATCAAATATATAAACACTGCTGTTATAAACACTCATTACTTTGCTTTGCTTCTGTTGAACCACTGGTGTAAACTTCAAATGTTGTTGTTCTAGGTGGCGCTGTATATCTGGGACGAAGGCAGAGGGCCTCGGCTCACTGACGTTCCTGAACTGTGTACGTTGCCGGAGAATTCACCTCAAGCCCGGCAGTGTGCCACTACTGTTAACACACATTCACCACTGTGTGTAGGTAAACACAACATCTGGCAAGCACTGTCAGTCCTCAGTGTTCTCTCTTCTTCAGGGAAGCACTGTCTTATTTTATTTCTACAAAAAAAAATATTCAACATGTAAAGCATAAAGGATGCACCCTGTAGTCATGTACGATATTTTACTCAGACATGTTACACATAGTAACGTTTATCAGTGCAAAAATCGTTCACTCAGTAAATACACTTTTATATACAAAATAAACCAAAGAGAAAAGGTAGAGTTTAAAATATATACTGTAAATATATGCAAACATACAAATATGATGCATCACATCAAAACGTCATGCGTGCATGCATACATGTCTTTTATATACTATATAAAACCCATTAATTTTAAACTATATTATTATTGTTATTTTCTATATTAGCAATTATTAATACTAGATAAACAAATGAAAGATCAGAAGGCTGTCCACTTGTAGTATTTTATGAGTATTGCTCTTATTATTATTATTATTATTATTATTATTGATTATCATCGTTGTGTCACTGTTGTTGTAGGTGAAACAGTGATAATGATAATGATAATAATAATAATAATAATAATAATAATAATAATAATAATAATAATAATAATAATAAAAACATTATATTACTACTTATATCAGTACTACTACTATCAATGATAATAATAACACTAATAATTTGCATCAAACTCTAGAAAGATTGTAATATTTGATGTTTAAACTCAACTCAGTTGCATGGCTGATAAATAAAGTTATTTAAAATGGTTTCAAAGCCAAGTTTTAATTTTTCCTTTCCCTTTCATTTGACTTTTCTTCATTAGACACATGTGACATGGCATTACAAGGACACCAGAGGTAGAAAGGTTCAGCTTAATCACATTTAAAGCCTGAAATCCAGACAAATGTCAAGCTCCTATGATTCTGTATACACTTTATTCAAATTCGTCTGCAGTTCTACTCCCTGCGAATACTAGCGTACTTTTACTCTCGGCTAACGAAGTGTCCTCTTAAAAAAAAAAAAAGTTGTCATAGAACTCACTTTAACTCCTGTGATTACTGTTTCTTTGAACCGGAGGAAAATATATTTTGAATACATTTCTGAATTTCTTCAAAGAAATTCCTTTTCCTCTTCCTGCTGTAAAAATGACCTTCCAATGAACCTTGATAAAAATATAATCATCATCATCATCAATTTTGTCATCATAATATATTCATTACTGTATTATTTAACTTCTGATACACAAATGCTTCATATTTATTTACATGTTTATGCTATTCTTAATAAAAATATATTACTTATATGAGTAAATAAGCAATAACGTATTTGGGGAATGATGTTATAGATACATAATGAGTGACAAAGGTGACAAAGGTGCACGCCAGTGTAAAGTAAAGTGCATGTTACAGTGAATTATTTCCCATTAGCAGCATGACATGGTGTGTTTTTTTCCTCCTATACCACCAGTCCATCATTTTTTTTTTTATCAGTTTACATTTCAACTTTGAGGAGCATCCAAGCTATTTCCTGTTAATAATTCAATTCATTTTCATTTGTATAGCGCTTTTAACAATGAACATTGTCTCTAAGCAGCTTTACAGAGATAATGTGGTGATAAAAATGATAAGATGTTCTTTATAAGTGTGTTTGTCTCTGATGAGCGAGCCGGTGGCGACACTTATATTATAAAAGCTGTGAACAGTTATTCATTTATCAGCCTTTTGTCTTTTCTCTTGAAGACAAAAAAAGAGAACATGTCTAATACAAAACCCTTTGTCCCGAAGACTTTTGCATGGCAGAAAACCTCTGATTGTTAAAAAAAAACATTGAATATTTAATCAGTATCTCCCTCCAGAAAACTTCAATTTATTCTTTTTGTTTAAACTTCTCATCTACACAACTCCCTGTCCAAGTCGTTTTCTCACACTACCCCATTGCTACGGTCACTTAACTGACTTCCTGTTGCTGCCCGCATCAGATTCAAAACCCTGATGCTAACACCCGTGTACCTCCTCACAGCTGTTATCTCACCCTGCACTCCCTCAGCTTCTCAACCGCTGCTCTACTGGTCTCACCATCTCTCAGGGTAGAAGAAATACATGCTTCCAGACTTTTCTGTTCTGCAGAATGGGGGGTGGAATAAACTTCCTTTTGATGTCTGAACATCTGAGACACTAACAGTCTTCAAACAACGTCTACTTCTTTGCAGCAGTACTCAAATTCAGGTATTCAGACCCCCCTCAGACCTCCAGACCCCCCTCAATTTTGCTTGTTACAGCCTGGTACCACAATCATTCAAAATAGCTTTTTTCCCCCCTCATTAATCTACACTCAATTCCCCATAATGACAAAATGAAAACAGAATTATAGAAATGTCTGTAAATGTAGAAGAAAAAAAAAAACACACATTTGTAAGGACACTTTATTCAGTACTTGCATCACCTTTGGCAGCAATTACAGCCTCAAGTCATCAGTGAGCAGTGATTAGGGATTTGGACTCTGGTTTGGAGGGTCATGAGTTCAAATCCCAGCACCACCAAGCGACCACTGCTGAGTTCTTGAGCAAGGCCCTTATCCCTCAACTGCTGTTGTAAGTAGCTCTGGATAAGGGCATCTGCCAAAATGCCATAAATATTAATGTTTTTGCCAGATGATGATCGGTGCCTGGATTTCTCATGGCATAATGTTTAGAATTAATCCAAACAGTTTAATCGTGGTTGCATCAGCTTGTTCCACACAGAATGAGAGTCCTTCAGGTGCTTTTTTTGCAAACTCCAAGGAGATTTTCATGGGTTTTGCACTTAGGAAATCCCAGATTGGTGGTGGGCTGCAGTGATGGTTGTCCTCCTGGAACTTCATCCCTTTCTCCATACTTGACCTCTGGAGCTCAGTCAGAGTGACCATAGGGTTCTTGGTCACCTCTCTTACTAAGGCCGTTCTCCCCCGATTGCTCAGGGCAAACAGCTCTTTAAGAGTCCTGGTTGTGCCAAACACATCTTCCATTTGTGAATTATGGAAAACACTGTGCTTTTGGGAATCGTCAGTGCAGCAGGATTTGTTTTACTAAAATTACATTTTTATTTGTTTTAAATATTTTATTGATTCGATTGTTAAAAATATGTAGATATTTATATCAATCAGTAACCATTCTGGAAAAAACTAACGTACAGATTTTCAATGAACATGCGGGTGGAAAAGCAAATGGGTTGCTTTCTGATCACCAGCATTACCAGCTGTTCAGAAAAGCATTTAATATCCGTTGTTGTGGATCTGTGTCTATTTCCTGAGTGGAGTCGGGAGTGGAACAGGTGGTCGCCTGGCTGTGTGGGATTAGTGATATTATTTGCAGTTCTTTACTTGGCCCTGATTTTGTTCTGCCCTTTGATTTAGGAGGAAGAGTGGAACAGGGTATGAATCCTCCAGGACCACAGTGCAGCATGCAAGACTGCAAGGGGATTTGTTTTCAGGATTACATAGCGTATAAACAGAGCGCAGAGTATGAGATATGACCAAATGCAGCTCAGGAAAATAAATACACACAGCTGAATGGCTACATACACATGTACACAGAGCAGCATGGGGGTCAAATATACAGTGCCTTGCGAAATTATTCGGCCCCCTTGAACCTTGCGACCTTTTGCCACATTTCAGGCTT
>JAAIIK010000060.1:38629-54926 GCA_014706435.1 Silurus glanis | reverse complement strand
CATTTTCACACTTACAAGTCACTTACAAAGACAGGGCTTTTTTTTAATTCATATTGCACTTTTCTGCAAGCTGAAGTCAATATTCTTAAAGCAATTAAGACATTAATTATATATACAGTGAGGAAAATAAGTATTTGAACACCCTGCTATTTTGCAAGTTCTCCCACTTAGAAATCAGGGAGGGGTCTGAAATTGTCATCGTAGGTGCATGTCCACTGTGAGAGACATAATCTAAAAAAAAAAATCCAGAAATCACAATATATGATTTTTTAACTATTTATTTGTATGATACAGCTGCAAATAAGTATTTGAACACCTGTCTATCAGCTAGAATTCTGACCCTCAAAGACCTGTTAGTCTGCCTTTAAAATGTCCACCTCCACTACATTTATTATCCTAAATTATATGCACCTGTTTGAGGTCGTTAGCTGCATAAAGACACCTGTCCACCCCATACAATCAGTAAGAATCCAACTACTAACATGGCCAAGACCAAAGAGCTGTCCAAAGACACTAGAGACAAAATTGTACACCTCCACAAGGCTGGAAAGGGCTACGGGGAAATTGCCAAGCAGCTTAGTGAAAAAAGGTCCACTGTTGGAGCAATCATTAGAAAATGGAAGAAGCTAAACATGACTGTCAATCTCCCTCGGACTGGGGCTCCATGCAAGATCTCACCTCGTGGGGTCTCAATGATCCTAAGGAAGGTGAGAAATCAGCCCAGAACTAAATGGGAGGAGCTGGTCAATGACCTGAAAAGAGCTGGGACCACCGTTTCCAAGGTTACTGTTGGTAATACACTAAGACGTCATGGTTTGAAATCATGTATGGCACCTGCTTAAACCAGCACATGTCCAGGCACGTCTTAAGTTTGCCAATGACCATTTGGATGATCCAGAGGAGTCATGGGAGAAAGTCATGTGGTCAGATGAGACCAAAATAGAACTTTTGGGTCATAATTCCACTAAACGTGTTTGGAGGAAGAAGAATGATGGGTACCATCCCAAGAACACCATCCCTACTGTGAAGCATGGGGGTGGTAGCATCATGCTTTGGGGGTGTTTTCTGCACATGGGACAGGGCGACTGCACTGTATTAAGGAGAGGATGACCGGGGCCACGTATTGCGAGATTTTGGGGAACAACCTCCTTCCCTCAGTTAGATCATTGAAGATGCGTCGAGGCTGGGTCTTCCAACATGACAATGACCCGAAGCACACAGCCAGGATAACCAAGGAGTGGCTCTGTAAGAAGCATATCAAGGTTCTGTCGTGGCCTAGCCAGTCTCCAGACCTAAACCCAATAGAGAGTCTTTGGAGGGAGTTCAAACTCCGTGTTTCTCAGCGACAGGCCAGAAACCTGACTGATCTAGAGAAGATCTGTGTGGAGGAGTGGGCCAAAATCCCTTCTGCAGTGTGTGCAAACCTGGTGAAAAACTACAGGAAACGTTTGACCTCTGTAATTGCAAACAAAGGCTCCTGTACCAAATATTAACATTGACTTTCTCAGGTGTTCAAATACTTATTTGCAGCTGTATCATACAAATAAATAGTTAAAAAATCATACATTGTGATTTCTGGATTTTTTTTTTAGATTATGTCTCTCACAGTGGACATGCACCTACGATGACAATTTCAGACCCCTCCATGATTTGCAAGTGGGAGAACTTGCAAAATAGCAGGGTGTTCAAATACTTATTTTCCTCACTGTATGTATATATATATATATATATATATTGTTGTGATGTTCAGGTGTCCACCTACCTTTGGCATATCTTTACTTATGGTTTGTCAATATATTTGCTAGTTATAACATTGCCACACATATAACTTTGTATAGGTTTTCAATGTTGAACCTGATACCTTTGTGTGATATTTGTCAGTTCACAGCCAAACTGAACAACCAGCACAACCATCAAACATGTCTGCCGCAGACTAAAACACACACTGCACTTCACACGCTGCCATGCTCCCAATCACCAGGTTTTTTATTAAGACACTCATGTTCCCAATTACATTTGCCAACTATATAATGGGCTTTTATTCATTAACCTTTTTGCGAAGTATACGCTCTATTGGCATCGCTCTGAGTCATTAATAGTCCTCTTTTTTCTCTGTCTGCTCACTGGTTTCGATCTGCTTTCAATTCTCGTTCTTTTCTCCAGTTTCTGCTTAGTTTCTGCTGTTTATGTTTTTTGACCATGCTTCTGATTCACGTTTTGGATTTGTCTGCTACTGTTTCAGTGAATTGCCAAACCTGTATTCGCATTTCTCTGAGCCCTCTTTATATGATAATGTTAAAACTGATAAATTGAGTTATTTGTTTTATTTGCTTTGACACTAAAACTGATTATGATTTCTATAAAACAACCAAAACGTATTTTTTTTTTCCAATGTTCCACTCATCCATCAGTGCCCTTGTTTTTAATCTTGCATGCAGTTATTCACTATTTGACCCGGGCTCCACAAAGTGGGCTTTTCTTGGGGGTTTTAATGTTTAACTGTGTGCATCATGTACCCCTGATTGCGTGGATTCTCCACTAAGATCGCTCGATGGCATTGTAAGCAGATAGATACTTTAACCTGATTTTATTACTGCTTTTAAAATATACTGGCAGCAGGTGTCTTCTACAAGTATAAAATCTTTTATATAAGGTTGTGTGTCCTCTACTTTGTAATGCTACACTACTACGCCTCACTGCCAATTTAGATTAAACTAGCAAGCTACTGTAATAGGAATTACTGTGCATGGTTGAACACACAGAGAGCATTTCCCATGATCTGCAAATCAAACATCTTGATATGTATTTTTAGCTTATAGTCTTATATCACTTCTGAGCAGCCACAAATTTAATTCATTTTTAAAGGCATGTGAGCTAAGATGTTTTTTATACTGAAAAAAGGTTGAGTGTTTTTATCTTAAATGCTCCAGGAAAACACTTGACATTTAATTTAGGACCTTTTTGACTCATAAATTACAAAACCGCTAAAAGATATTTGTGGGAGCAGCTGCACCGGTTCATGTTTAAAAAAAAAATGCTGCCAAGAAAAGGTCCTTTTTATAGACAAACATTTTTTCCTAACACTTTTTAGACATTTTGTTACAAACAGTAAAAGAAACAATCATATTTCACCAAATAATCAATAGAAATGTCAGCAAAATGTCGTCAACAAAAATAGTTAAATATCAGTCATCAGGTAAATGTTTTCTTTAAGTTTTATATATATATATATATATATATATATATATACATATATATATATATATATATATATATATATATTTGTTGTTGTGGGATTGGGAGCAAAGAATGTGTATTTATTATTTGTTATTTAGACAAATGCGATTAATTGCAGAGGGCTTGAATTATTTTGCAAGCCACTGTACATTTAAGAATTTATAGCACATACAAATTTACCTCATTTACCAAGAAATAAATATAATTCATAATTGGTTATTATTGTTCAGAAAGATGGTGGGTCCCTGGTGGTCTAGTGGTTAGGATGCGGCGCTCTCACCGCTGCGGCCCGAGTTCGATCCCCGGTCAGGGAACCAACCCCAGCCACTCTTAGTGCCGGTCCCAAGCCCGGATAAATGGGGAGGGTTGCGTTAGGAAGGGCATCCAGCGTAAAAACATGTGCCAAATCAAACGTGCGGATGATCCGCTGTGGCGACCCCTGATGGGAGAAGCCGAAAGAGTTTTTTTTTTTGTTGTTGTGGGATGGAATGGGATAAAATATGGTCATGAAATAAGATGGGCTGTTATAGGATGATTTGCCATTGAGTTGTATTGAATGGTAAATGAAGGATAGGGTAAAATACAATTTGATGGGATGGGATATGATGCAATTTCATGGAAAAGGATGACATATGTTGGGACAGGCTATGGAATTATGACATAGGTTATACAGTAGTTCCTACATTTACACCCTTAAGCCAATTTTTCCTTTTTTCTTTATCTAACCATAATAATTGATATTATTATGTTGAGTCCTTATACAGTAATATTATTGAATGAGTTTAAATTACATCTCTGCCCATGCTTTGCCTTTATAACTGCCTTCACCCTTTCACATCTATTATATCCAGCTGTTGGATCTTTGTAACCTCTATTTGTTTTAGACAGTTTATCCTGACAGTCTAGAATAGGGTTTGATGCTATGGGATGAAATTGGATAGGATGGGATTTAATGGGATGCGATCATCAGGGATGGTGAAATGATGTCAGCAAGGAGAAACTGTTGTACTTCCTGTATATCTTGAATGACAGGTGTCTCGTCCAATGATCGGTAAGTTTCCATTCACAAACTATACCTACCTTTTCCAGTTTGTCTGAATTGTCATTGTGTTTTCGGATTAGTTATTTTGCTTTCGGATTTGTTATTTTGCTTTCGGATTTGTTATTTTGTTTTTGGTTTTGTTATTTTGTTTTTGGATTTGTTGGTGTTTTCTAATTTGTTAATTTGTTTTCTGATTTGTTAATGTGTTTTGCACTTCTCGGCCACCGTAATTAACCCTTTTACAAAGAAATTACATGAGTAAAGTTATGTTCAATTTAAAAAAAAAAAAAGGAAAAAAATACACACTGTTATTTAGTGATTGTCCCAAACCGGAGTCAAAAATGTGGAATGATGTAACACAGATGAGGTCTCTGAAATAGTAAAAATAGATAATAGTTAGATTGTTCTGTAATGAAAAATGCATGAAAATGCTTGTTTCACTTCATGTACTGTTTTAACAGGAAATCAAACCTAGACTAGAGTCTAATATTAAAAAGGGCAAGAAGATACTGTTTGAATATGTTTTGTTATGTGAATGTTAAAGGTAAAAGATTGGTTCCTAATGTCCAGATATGCATTAGCTATATAAAATGTAAAATGTATTCTTGTTGGTGCCACTTAATTGAGAGTTGTCTATACCTCAGTGTTATTTCTCAATTCTTAAAGTATGTATATAAATGAAGGGTAGGGAAGGGTTGTGAGAAATGCATTAGTTCAGGTTTACACTTAAGAAACACGATGCAGCATATACACACATTGCCGATTGATGATCCATGCAATAAAATGTGAGAACTGAACGTTCAAAGATAGTGAGTCATACGGCTTACTTGATTGAATTGTGCAGGAGAAAAGCTTGCTTTCTCTCCAAGGAAATCACACAGGAGCTTGTGTATTCAGACTATTTCATGGTTGGACAACTACATGACACTACTGACAGATCTTCCTCTGCATTTTATTCGAACCCTGCGACTCATTCACTGAACCGCTGTTGGTTGCTCGGCTCACGCAGTCTGGCAATGCATGCAACCTTGGGCTATTTTTTGCTTTATTACTCAATTGACTCACTCAATAGAAGCAGGTTTCTACTTTGCAGAATCCTCAATTTCTCTCCTCCGAAGGTGTTCAGATTTGTCTAAGTATTGGTCTTCAATATCTCATTCCTGGCAGGTCCTCCCCTGCATACAACCTGACCCCAGTAGCTGGTCCAGCTGGTTTCATTCTCTCCAACCTCATTACTATGTTTCTGTCACATTAGAATTGATTTATAAAGCTGAAAATGGATTAGCCGCTAGCATAGCTTAACTTGAATCACGACTTGCATGTGGATCCTCTCTGTGTATTTCAAAGAAATTCTCCTGGCTGTTTAAAGACTTCAAGACACAAGGTGTTTCTCTTCACTAGGTGACTAACATAGTGGTACAAGTTTTAGTTGTAGCTTTTTAGTGCTCCAATTATTTATACCCATATTCAAATTAAAAACGCACAGTGGGTGTGGCCTAAACCAGAGGGTTTTTGTGTTTTTGTTTGCTTGCTATTTTTTAAACCAATATGACTATTAACATAGTCTTTGACCTAAACATGTCTGGTTAAAATGCCTGATTTCCATAGCCTTTTTTTCTGGGCATTGTATTTTGGCATCATCTGAAAGCTATGGAAAAGTTTATTTTGATGGTTGTCATGTGGTTGTGTAGCTTCAAACCTACCGGTGTCAGTTGTTGTGATTCAGAGTTGTCAGCCATTGTTCTTTTCGCATATTTCACCTCGAAGTGTTGCACAGAGTGGGACATCCGTTGTTCAATCAGAGTAATTGTTTTAGATAATTAGGTGAATAATAAAATGGGAATTACATTTTCACAGTAAACATCACTCGTTTGTTATAGCAATGCATCTTCTATCTTTACACTCCTAGTATTCTCACAGTCCCTGACATTTATACTTTTATGAGGATATTTTTTGATTGAGACTTCACAGCATTTCCGTAAGTCGGCTTGGAAAAGGCTGTCTGCCAAATGCTATAACTGTAAATCGAAATGTGGGATACACTTGTATATGTTTTTAACAGAATGCTCAGGTGCTCAATCGTACTCTGCCTCTTTGACCTTTTGTTATATAGGATGGTGTTCAGCAGGGAAGCCGTTATCAAGCTCTTGGCCAGCGGCTGTAAATGTTACAGTAACGATGCTCCTGACGATATGGTGTTGGGGATGTGTTTCAACTCTCTGCGGCTTGCTGTCACACACAGCCCACTGTTTCACCAGGTAACCAGCACTTCCAGCACTCGTATTGCCTGTCTGGGGCACTTATTCCTAGTGGTGTATGAAAGAACAAAATGACATGGATATTCATCATGCCGATATATTCTGTTACATGGGCTTGCTTTTAAAGTCAACTCCGAATTCTAAGATATTATTGGACGTTATTTCTTTTTCCAATGTAGTCGTGGGTATTATAAATGTCGTGCAGTCAAGATTCTGGGTTTGTTCAACAATTTAACCCTGGATTGTTTTTTCTTGTGAATGAAATAAACAAGTGTAGTTCAGTAATTATGTAGTTGTAAATGTAAAAAAAAAAATCAAATGAATTTCACGTATGGTTTCTGGGAAATGTTTCTTACAGAAGTGCTGTGTAAACTGAGTTCACAAAGAAAAAAATACCACTTTGCCTAGAATTTTAATGAAGGATTTATTTTTTTAAAACATGAACCTGTTGCCATCATTAAAGCTTGTTAAAGGCAACATTTTTTTGGCATGTTGATCCTCCTACCTCACAACCAGCACCAGCTGCCAGTCCGGTTTACTTCCCATTTGCCAAAATATGAGATAATTGGTTGCTCCAGCTTTCAGCAGGATTTTATAGAGTGAAACAGCAAACAGGTTTCAAGTTTTATTTGCAGTCACTATGTCTGAAAGGCCTGTGGTGTCAGGTATTTATGACTCAAATGAGGGATGTCAGAGTGAATAAGCATTTCAGACTGTGAAAACCTGTAACATCCTGCTAAGACAGTTTCAACTAAAACTGTATAACTTACTTTTGTATATTTTCATTTAAATGTATTTATTCAGCAGACACTGTTATTCAAAATGGTGTATAAATGTGTAAAAAATAAATTCAGATTTAGAGTTTTTCGAGGAGCTGAGAGAGATGCACGCTCTGCATCTATTTACATTAACTGACAGCAAACAGCTTTATAAAGAACAAGAACGGGAGTTGAACTCATGGTAGGATATCTCCTTCAAAAGTATTGAAACAGCAAGTTTGTAAATGAGATATAAAAAAAAAAGATGATTATTATATAAAGTACCGTATTTTCCGGACTATAAGCCGCTACTTTTTTCCCACGCGTTGAACCCTGCGGCTTAAACAATGAAGCAGCTAATTTATGGATTTTTCCTGGGTTTTTCCCGGTTTCACAAACTTCAAGCCAAAAAACTGATCTCCATAACATTAGACCAATGAAATTGCGGAACGGGTTCAGGTGAACCAATGAAACTCTTTATATTAAATCAGATGCGCTCCCACTGAATCGGGCCGCACCACATCATAAATATGGATGTGGTTCCTCTGACGTTTGACCTGCCGCTCACTCGGACTGTCTACAGGAAAGGAGAATCATTCGTCACACTGAAAACAACCGGGCATGAAAAAACGCTCTTCACCTGTGTTCTGAGCTGCACGGCATCGGGAGAAAAGCTTCACCGATGGTGATTTTTAAACGCACGACGATGCCAAAAGATAAACTCTTGAGAGAAATAGTTGTGAAAGGAAGGAGGAAAACAGTGAACAATGACTTTTTTGGTAGGCTACTGTTTAGATACAAGTCGTGTAACAGACACTGTCTTTCGTTAAAGCCTGTGTAAAGTTCATTAGTTTCAGTGTAGACACCTGCGGCTTATAGACAGGTGCGGCTTATTTATGTTTAAAATAAAAATCTTTGTCATGGGTGCGGCTTATATTTGGGTGCGCTTAATAGTCCGGAAATTACGGTAGATCAGCGTTCCATTTCCTAATAGGCAAATCAATTTAGAAGAATAGCCTTTATTTATCACATATACATTACAGCACAGTGAAATTTGTTCTTCGCATATCCCAGCATGCTCGGAAGCTGAGGTCAGAGCGCAGGGTCGGCTATGATACGGCACCCCTTGAGCACAGACGGTTAAGGGCCTTGCTCAAGAGCCCAAGAGTGGCAGCTTGGCGATGCCGGGGCTTGAACCCCCGACCTTCCTATCAGTAACCCAGCACCTTAACCACTGAGCTTCCACTTCCCATTGAACAAAACATCAATTTTAAGGCATGCAGAAATATTGGAACAGGCACAAAAACATAACAGTATCACCGTAGCGGCCCAGGGGTATCACCAAAATATTTTTTCTGGTGCTTTCCCAGACTTATACCACATCTTTTATTTAAAAAGCTCTGAAATGAAAGACAATAGACTATTGAGAATAATGTAATACATATTCATGGGAAAAAAACGTATCAAGACGTAAGTCAGCAGAGAAAGCTATGGCTCTGATAGACACCTTATCAGAATCAGAATCAGAATCAGGTTTATTGGCCAAGTGTGTTGACACACACAAGGAATTTGGTTCCAGTTAGAAGCTGAGACAACGTTATAAACAGGTCTGCCCAACTAAATAGCAGATGATAATAACGATTGATTAGTGTCAGTTCTGTTTTGTCTCAAATGTTTGTCTCCTTATTCTCAGTAACGGTCTTTACTGTATCTCTATGACTTGCACTATTCTTAACACTAAACCATGAGATTTTTCTCCTGAGATGCTCAATCACAGCTATCTATTCCTCCTAATCGACTAGGAAAACCACAGTCATTTGTGTCCTCGCTTTTTTACAGTAGAGATGCTAATTATTAATAAACCTAATGGTGTGCAGTTGTGTGGGTAGATAAGTGGAAAATAAGATTGAGGTAAATGAAAGACCTCTTGCTGGGTTTGAGAAACTAGGCTCAAAGAGGGGGATCTAAACAATAAATGGCTTGTTTGGAATCACATCTCATTGGAAGACAGGATTTTGTAGATGTTGCCTAAAAAGACTCCCAAACACAATACAGATTTTGGGTTTAGAGACTATGAAATCGAATCTCACCAGTGTGTCGATTCACAAGAAGAGCATTCGGTCAGAGCTTGGTAATAAATGTCAGAGCTAATAATTCAGTTTCGATAAAATCTACACTTTTCAAAGCATTTTTTTAAAAGCACTATTAAAAAACAAAAAACAAAAGCCGTTTAGAACATTCTCCAACAAACTCTGAATTAAGAACCTTGGAGAGTTAAGTAGAAATTGTATCCCATGTACTGTACAGTCCAGGTACATATAGACAGACAACAGTAAAAGCAGATCCGAGCTAAGATACACATCTGTTCCACTTACCGTATTTTCCGGACTATAAGCCGCTACTTTTTTCCCACGTTTTGAACCCCGTGGCTAAAACAACGACGCGGCTTATTTATGGATTTTTCCTGGGTTTTTCCCGGTTTCACAAACTTCAAGCCAAAAAACTGAGCCCCATAACATTAGACCAATGAAATTGCCGAACGGGTTCAGGTGAACCAATGAAACTCTTTATATTAAATCAGATGCGCTCCCACTGAATCGGGCCGCACCACATCATAAATATGGATGAGGTTCCTCTGACGTTTGACCTGCCGCTCACTCGGACTGTCTACAGGAAATGCGAATCATTCGTCACGCTGAAAACAACCGGGCATGAAAAAACGCTCTTCACCTGTGTTCTGAGCTGCACGGCATCGGGAGAAAAGATTCACCGATGGTGATTTTTAAACGCACGACGATGCCAAAAGATAAACTCTCGAGAGAAATAGTTGTGAAAGGAAGGAGGAAGACGTGAACAATGACTTTCTTGGTAGGCTACTGTTTAGATACAAGTCGTGTAACAGACACTGTCTTTCGTTAAAGCCTGTGTAAAGTTCATCAGTTTCAGTGTAGACACCTGCGGCTTATAGACAGGTGCGGCGTATTTATGTTCAAAATAAAAATCTTTGTAAAATTCAGTGGGTGCGGCTTATATTTGGGTGCGCTTAATAGTCCGGAAATTACGGTAAGTTTCATTACTCAAAGCTAACAGCAGTGTGGGGTAATGCTGCCTCTATGCCAGCATGGAAGATTTTATTTAGAGAAGATCAGATAACCCATATAAACTAAGCAACGCACCCTTATTTATGAGAATGTCAGATGTGAGACATGATGTTCCAGACACATAGTATTTCAAAAACAAACAAATGGTCAGAAAATGTTTGCTTGTTCGCTGTTTGGGATTGTAATCGTGAAACATATTGCTATCCTGAACTCAGGTAATTTAAGAGCACACCCATGCTAGGGTTTGCATTAAGTCGTTTGTGCTGATGTTATTCGGAGCGATGAATTTGCACTAAAATAGAGGCAGTTGTTCCAGGTGAATGTTGAGTCGCTGTACATCCGTGCTGACCCAGCGGATTAAATGGCATGCTCTGAATGAGTAAGTGCTTCACCACATGCTCTGAATTTGCCCAGATTTTTCTCTAAATGTGTCTTTGTGTTGTTTGCTTCTATTACCCAGGCACGGCCGGAGGATTATGCCAAAGACTTTCTTGCCCACCAGACTCCCATTTCTTTCCACAAACACTGGAATATTGACCCAATCGCTGTGTTTTACAAGTGGCTGACTGACGATGTCGATGAATCCAGTACAGGACAACTCAGAAAAGCCTCTAAAGAAGAGTTATAGCAAGCAGAGACTTTATTGAGACTGAGACACGGACAGGCCAATGGTGAGATACTTCCTAATGGCCAATTCAGAAATAGAATGCCTGTGCTACTAATATTGATTAACAACAACATGTTTAAGAAGAAGAAGAATGTGTGAAAATGTAATCTGTGAGCACATCTATGCCCATGGGCCAAAAATTTGGGCCAAAACAAAAAAAATTGGGATTTTCATTTCATTTCAACAATTTAGTCATAAACAAGAATGAAACAAACGCAGTCCTGAGACTCTCCTGTGCCAACATTCGCTCATTTACTGTTGCTGCAGTTTGAGAGAAAGCTGAAAACTGGGAAATGTACTTATTTAGTCCTCTTGTAGTAAAAGATCGTGATAATGATTTAATTCTGAATTGTTTCAACTCTCGTCAACTTTTTGAAGCTTATCAACATTACATTAAACAACACTGTTGTAACCCACAAAGCTTTAGGATTAAAGATAAATCAAAGGCAAATGCTTTATTATCATTTTGTTTGATTTCCGCTAATTTACAGACAAATGCTTTGTTGTTAAGACCATTAAAACTTTAAATTAATTAATTCATTTATTTATTAATTTTTTTATTTCAATTATACAATCATTAAAGTTTTCTACATTGCGCTGATGTTTGGCCCATTCTTTTTGCGCAGACGCATAGTTTGTTTGCTAGCTTGCGTACTTGTTTACTGTTTGTTTGTGCGACTTGCAGTGAACTGGTATAATAAAGCAAACCTTGCTTTATTTTAATGTCTCATTATAATGGGCCTCATTTATCAGGCTGGATACAAATTAATTGTTTAGTAAATTGTCAATAAAGTCTATTTACCGTATTTTCCGGACTATAAGCCGCTACTTTTTTCCCACGCTTTGAACCCTGCGGCTTAAACAACGAAGCGGCTAATATATGGATTTTTCCTGGGTTTTTTCTCGGTTTCACAAACTTCAAGCCAAAAAACTGATCCCCATAACATTAGACCAATGAAATTGCAGAACGGGTTCAGGTGAACCAATGAAACTCTTTATATTAAATCAGATGCGCTCCCACTGAATCGGACCGCACCACATCATAAATATGGATGCGGTTCCTCTGACGTTTGACCTGCCGCTCACTCGGACTGTCTACAGGAAATGCGAATCATTCGTCACGCTGAAAACAACCGGGCATGAAAAAACACACTTCACCTGTGTTCTGAGCTGCACGGCATCGGGAGAAAAGCTTCACCGATGGTGATTTTTAAACGCACGACGATGCCAAAAGATAAACTCTCGAGAGAAATTGTTGTGAAAGGAAGGAGGAAGACAGTGAACAATTACTTTCTTGGTAGGCTACTGTTTAGATACAAGCCGTGTAACAGACACTGTCTTTCGTTAAAGCCTGTGTAAAGTTCATTAGTTTCAGTGTAGACACCTGCGGCTTATAGACAGGTGCGGCTTATTTATGTTCAAAATAAAAATCTTTGTAAAATTCAGTGGGTGCGGCTTATATTTGGGTGCGCTTAATAGTCTGGAAATTACGGTATATAAGATATGTGAAGTTCATTAAAATCTGATTCATTTGAGGAAATAAATAATAATAAATTCATAATAAATTCAAATAAATAAATAAATTTTAGGCGGATGAAATTAATACATTGTTTATTAAACTTAGACAAAAAGATTCATAAATAAGGCTCCCCAGTACATTAACTTATAGCAAACCAAAATGTCTTGAAGCTCTACTGCCTGACTTTTCATGATTTCTTTTCCACAATACCTTCTGATATCCCCATACCATGTCTCTTTGCAGGAGGTTGCAGGGATTCATGCAGCTGCTTGGACGCCTTTGTCTCTCTCTCTTTTTTTTTTTTTTTTTTTTTTTTTTTTAGTGCAGCTTGATTGGAAATTTCAGGACTGGACAGGCTGTTTCATGGCAGACAGCACTGTCTCCATCCTCCTTCCTAACCCTGAAGTGTGTGTGCAGTCTCTGAAAGTCTCTGAGAATAAAAAAAGTACTCAGAAATGGTTTTAAAAAAAAAGGTATTGTCGAATGTTGGACAGGAAATGTATGTGCAAAATATTTATAATTTTGTTAATTTTTTTTTCCCCCCTCAAATGTTGTATATTATATTACTTATAAAACTGCCATTATTTAAAACAAAGGTCTGTTGGCTTTTCTTTTTTTTCTGGGTATGGCTATAATGGCTACATAAATGTTTTATGTAAACTAAATGTATATGAGGATAAATGTGCAGGTGCTGTATGCGTATATGTTAATACAGGACTTTGTAGTTGATGCTGATTCAGTTCAAATTATTCTCAGTTAGACACAGATACATTTAAACATCATAGCAAGTGCTTAAGCGTGCCCTTGTTTATGCGTTTTCAGGAATAATGGCCAATGTTCCTCAACATAAATGGATTTGATATCATTTAGAGCACCTAAAAAGTGAAATCAATGTTTGAGTATTATTTTGCAGCCTGTTTTATAAGCACACCTGGAGACTAAAGGGTTTTTAGTGACCCCACTGACACAGTAAAACACTCCAAAAGACGTTAATTGCACAAGAGAAGTCCTTGATCTTCTTTTTTTTTATATATATATATAAAAAAGGAAGAGGATAAAAGGGAGCACTTTAACACCTTTCAAATAGAAAAGCTGGATTTAGCTGTAAGCCTCTATTTCCTGTATTGCCCTACCTACTGTGAATGTCATTTGTAAGTAATTCAAAGGTCTTGTAGGAAGAATTATTTCCACATAAATTACATTTTAATAAATTAGGATGGAAGGATAGGAAGGTCATGATTTCCAATCTGAGCCACAACAAGCTGCCACTCCTGGGCCCCTAAGCAAGGCCCTTAACCTGGGGAATTATTTCCACAGTCCCTTAAATTACAGCTTGTAATTTTTAGATTCCTGCTTGTCACCAACTCTCAGGAACATTTATACATGTTTCTATTTCCCCCCAAAAATAATTTGTAAAATAAAGTTATTAAGATGTGATTAAAGAATAGACATTTAGCTTTAATTATATTTATATATATATATATATATATATATATATATATATATATATATATATAAAATACCTTTAGTGAATAATGTATACACATGCATACTCGAGGTATCTGTCCCACATACAGTCTACACCTTTAGTAGATATTACTTTTAATCATCAGATTCATTAAAGGGGGTGATGAGTGTGCCCATGTGTGACATTCACAGTGCCATTCACAGAGCATCTGGTTAAAACTTGAAGGTGTGCATCTGGATTCAAACAAAAAACTTTATGTTTTTGACTTTACTGCAGATTTCATATGGTTTCACATCTGAAAAACCCATGTTTCTACACTTATATTGAGTCACGGATATCAACTCTTTCTCTTCACAGAGTAAATTGCTGCAACCATACTGAGACCAGCCACTGATTTAAATAGTAATCTTTACACCCCTAAGATCCTCACTTCCACACAACCTATTTTCAGCATCACCCTGCAGAGATGTTGGAACAAAGTGGTGGGGTGTGGGATTCAGATATGGCTACAGTGCCCTGGGTGTAGTAGGCATAGAAACAGTTTAATGTAAGAAATGAAATTTCTTGGCATTAGTTCTGAGCATTAACACTTGTGGGGATTCTCAGAGTAATGTTGAAATTTATTTAATGGATATTTAGTCTTTTCTGGGACTGTTGGAATTCCAAATTCTATTATAACTTCTTTTTTATTATTATTATTTATTTTAAATAAATGAATATTTGGTTTTGAATCAATAAATGATTAAGACGTATACATATATACGTGTGTGTGTATATATACATCAATTTAAGCTACATTCATATATGAATATTTGTTTCTGTTTACATTGATTTAACATCAATATCTGTATCAAGCATGTGACTCCCAGACATTACCTTTTCCTGCAGCCTCTATTAGCTGTTGTGTGTTCTGCAGTGTTTCTTCTTTCAGTCTCTGCTTCAGAAGGTCAGCTGCTGCTCATTTAGCTGATGATAGACCTTTCTCCCCTGATACGGTCCTTTTTTGAGTGGCATCTTGTAGTTTATTCTCTTTTTTTCCTGTTATCAATCTTTTGGTGGACTGTGATAACTTCACTTCTACCCTTTGGAGGTTGTTGCAGATTTTTATTTTTTTTCAAGGCTCTGTCATCATCTGCATCAAGTTTAATTTTCTGAACAATTTCAAGACTTTTTCACTTTTCCCAGCTTAAAAAGGCTTGCTTTCCCCCATAGACAACTTTCTGATCTTCATTGACTAACCAATTAATGTAGTGGGACACACCTACAGCAGGTAACAAGGGCTTTGTGCACAAGGGCATTGCCATGCTAGAACCACTATATATATATATATATATATATATATATATATATATATATATATACAGTGGCGATCAAAATTAGAGAACAATGTATAAACAATTGAACAATTCTGAAATAATGTCATTTTCACTGCTCAACAGTTGAGGGAGTTTTTGTCCTGTCTATACCATGCTACCAGAACACCTTTTCCACAAAATAACTAAGGCATTTCCAAAAAAAACATTATTTTCCAGAAAACAAACTGATCAAAATTAGAGAACACTTTCAGATACCTCCCAGTTATTGGTGTTAATCTGGCACCTAGTGCTAATTTCCTTGATTATCTGTCAACCCCTATTTAACTGGCAGCCTACCTTCCAGTTTCACTGACTCTGCAAGATGGTGGGCCGTTCTAAAGTGACTGAAAGCCTCCGGCAGCAGGTTGTCCAGATGAAGGCCAAAGGGACGACCCTATCAGCCATAGCAAGACAAGTTGGTCGTTCCAAATCTGTGATTTCAAGAATATTAAATCTTTACAACATCACAAACTCATTCAAGTCCGCCAAGAAGTCTGGTCGTCCACGGAAGACAAATACAAGAGAGGACAGGATACTGCGGAAGATCTCAATGGGCAATCGTTTCCACACTGCAGCTGGAATTGCTCACCAGTTCAGCGCTGAACAGGGTAAGGATCTGTCTCGTCATACAGTGTCTCGACGTTTAAGAGCATTTGGACTGAAAGCCCACTCTGCAGTGACCAAACCTCTCATTAGCAGAAAGAATCAAAAGGCTAGACTAAGCATGTTGTGTGGACAGAGGAGAACTGGTCCAAATGTTCACTTCAGTGATGAAAGCAAGTTTATTTTATTTGGGTCCGATGGGAAACATTATGTTCGGCAACAAACTGGAGAAAGACTGAACCCAAAGTGTGTAAAGAAGTCAGTGAAAAGTGGAGGAGGAAGTGTCATG
>JAAIIK010000060.1:13403-28403 GCA_014706435.1 Silurus glanis | reverse complement strand
TATTACAGTACATGGGAGAACCTAATAGGTCACCAACTTCATGGGTCTTCAGTTCACCCTCCTCAGTATCTTATGTATCTTGTAGGTTGTTCATGAGGCGCCTCATCACAATAAAGTAATTCAATGTGTATATTTTCCAAATCACCCAACAGATACCACCTTGTGAGGATAAAGGCTAACATGTGCTCTTTTGGGGCACATATTCAAAATGCTATCATCTCAGAGGTACCCATGATTTGCAAGAGTCACTCTGATGGACAGGAGAGAGGTTGTTCTCACCCTTCCCTATGGTACAATCGCAATGACAACAGAAAACGTCTCTAGGTTACGACCGTAACCCTAGTTCCCCGAGGGAACGAGACGCTGCGTCGAAACGCTATGGGAACGCCTCTGCGTGACCGCGCTCTGAACCACGTGTGTAATCTGACCAATAGGCGTTTGGTACGTGACGTCATCAGCGGGCGACGTCGCGTAAACAGGAAGCTACAAATGGCTGCGAGATGGACCAGACGCTAGCTATTGCGAGAGAAGGTAAGCGCCGCAGGGATGCAGGGAGTGTGGCACGGAGACGCAGCGTCTCGTTCCCTCGGGGAACTAGGGTTACGGTCGTAACCTAGAGACGTTCCCCTTCAGGAACTCGAGCTGCATCGAAACGCTATGGGAACGAGTGTCCAATCACGCCACACTGACCAGACCCTGCCTAGAGAGTGAGGGCCTCGGCACCAGCACGTAGGACAGAGGAGCCCGGGGTGGCTCGGAGGTCAAGGTCATAGAACCTGACGAAGGTCAGCGGGGTGGACCAACCCGCAGCGTCACAAATGTCCCGGAGGGACACTCCAGCGGACCAGGCCGTAGAGGCCGCCACACTCCGGGTGGAGTGAGCTCGGACCCCGAGCGGTGCGGGGAGGCCAGAGGACTCGTGAGCCGACACAATCGCATCCACTACCCATCTGCTCAAAGTCTGCTTATTGGCCGGGAAACCTTTCCTGTTCGGGCCATAGCAGACAAGCAGCTGCTCCGACCTCCTCCACGGACTCGTCCTGCGGAGGTAAGTGTCCAGTGCTCGCACTGGACACAGTCGGTGCTGTCGCTCCTGGTCGGGGGCTGTATACGGAGGAGGGCAGAATGCCTGCAAAACGACAGGACGTGAGGGAGCCGAAGGCACTTTAGGCACGTACCCAGGTTTCGGGTAGAGAAACGCCCTGGTCATGCCAGGGGCAAACTCCAGGCGAGACGGGGCCACGGACAGAGCCTGCAGATCCCCGATCCTCTTCAGGGAGGAAACCGCCAAGAGGAAGGTGGTCTTGATCGACAGAAACCTAAGGGCCACCTCGGCTAACGGCTCGAAGGGGGGCTCAGACAGAGCCGCCAGCACAACAGCCAGATCCCAGACAGGCACTCTGGGTCGCGTCCCGGGCCTCAGCCTCCGGGTGCCGCGGAGGAAACGTGTCACCAGCGGGTGCCTACCCAGCGACTGCCCCGCAGGCGGGGTGCCATAAGCCGCGATGGCGGACACGTAAACCTTGAGGGTCGAAGGGGACAACCCTGCGGCGAACTGTTCCTGTAGAAACTCCAGAACTGAACCGATCGGGCAGTTAACAGGATCCAGGCGATGGTGCTCGCACCAAGACGCGAACAGTCGCCACCGTGCAGCATACGACCTCCTCGTGGAGGGAGCTCTGGAGTGGAGAAGGGTGCCAACTACCTCGGTAGAGAGACCAGCTGCTACGAACTGTGCCCCCTCAGGGGCCACAGCCACAGCCTCCACAACTCTGGGCGGGGGTGAACCAGGGTTCCGCCCGCCTGTGAGAGGAGATCCCTCCTGGGAGGAATTTCCCACGGAGGGCCCTCGAGCAGGGACACCAGATCCGCAAACCATGGCTTGCCCAGCCAACGAGGCGCTACCAGGAGGAGACGGACTCCGTCCCGGCGAACTCTCTCCAGAACTCCAGGGAGCAGAGCGATCGGGGGGAAAGCGTACAGGCGTAGCCTCGGCCACGACTGCACCATGGCATCCAGCCCTAACGGGGCTGGGTGAGAGAGAGAGAACCAGATGGGACAGTGCGAGGTCTCCTGGGTCGCAAAAAGATCCACCTGGGCTCTGTAGAACCTCCGCCATATGAGCTCCACCACCTCGGGGTGGAGTCGCCATTCCCCAGGCTTCGGGCCCTGCCTCGACAGGGCATCTGCTCTGACATTCAACCGACCCGGGATGTAAATGGCCCTCAAAGACAGGAGCCTGTCCTGAGACCATAAGAGGACCGCTCGCGCTAGCTTGTACAAGGGGCGAGATCGGAGACCCCCCTGGTGGTTGATGTAAGAGACTACCGCAGTATTGTCCGTCCGGACCAACACATGGCGATCTCTCAGGGCCGGGAGGAAGTGCTGTAACCCCAAATACACTGCCATCATCTCCAGGCAATTTATGTGCCACGAGAGACGTGGGCCGCTCCACAGACCCTGGGCGGAGTGGCCACTCATGACCGCTCCCCACCCCGTGAGGGAAGCGTCCGTCGTCAGCGTCACGCGACGGCACGGAGCCCCCAGCACCGGGCCACGGGACAGGAAAGGTCGGTCTTTCCAGACATCTAAGGCTCGAAGGGCACGCCGCGAGACCTTGATAGCATGATGCGGGTTCCCCCTGAGGGAGAACCCCCTGCCCCGGAGCCACCACTGGAGGGGCCTCATGTGCAGGAGCCCGAGCGGAACTATGCTGGACGCCGCTGCCATGAGACCCAGCAGCCTCTGAAACTGCCTCACAGTGAGTGGCTGGCCTTCCCGCACTCTCCTGACGGCGGTGAGGATGACCTCGACCCGAGCAGGCGACAACCGTGCCTGCATCCTGGCCGCGTCCCACACCACGCCCAAAAAGGTGGTTCTCTGCACTGGAGAAAGCACGCTTTTGCTGGCGTTCAGCCGAAACCCGAGCACCTTCATGTGGGCGAGGACGACATCTCGATGCCGAATCGCCTGACGCTCTGAATGAGCCAGGATCAACCAATCGTCGATGTAATTCAAAATGCGGATGCCCTGGAGCCGCAACGGGGCCAGTGCTGCATCGACGCACTTCGTGAAGGTGCGGGGCGAGAGTGCCAGGCCGAACGGGAGGACCCGATATTGGTATGCCACGCCCCCGAAGGCAAACCTCAGGAACCTCCTGTGTGCAGGAAGGATGGAGACGTGAAAGTACGCGTCCTTCAGATCTATAGTGACGAACCAGTCCCCAGACCTGATCTGAGTCACGACCCCCTTGAGGGTGAGCATCCTGAACCTGAGCCTCCTGAGAGAGCGGTTCAAGGAGCGAAGATCTAGAATGGGACGCAACCCGCCATCCTTCTTCGGAACGACGAAGTACGGGCTGTAGAAGCCTGACTCTTGAACCGAGGGGGGAACCACCTCGATGGCCCCTTTCCCCAGGAGTGTGCGTACTTCTTGTTCCAGGACCAGAGCCTGCTCGGGCCCCACCAGGGTGGGACACATCCCGCCGAAACGGGGAGGAGAGGACGCGAACTGGATCGCGTAACCGCCCTCTATGGTCCGCAGGACCCACCGGGAGACTTCTGGCAGCCCCTCCCATGCTGCCAGAAAGTTCCTCAGGGGAACCAGCCCCTCGGGGCTGGCCTCTGACCCACTCAGAGCAGCTGGGGCGGGGCCCTGCAGCTGATGACACCTCGTGAGAGGCGGCGGGTCTCCCCCATCCGTACCGAGACTCTGGGCGGAAGTGGAGGGAGACGCCCACTGGAGGGAGGCCGTGCTCTGAAGCACATCCTGTGGCAGAGCCAACGGCCCGCCCCCCTGGTGGTGCAGGGGAGGGACGGGCACCGTAGCGTGAGGTGTACACCGTCCCCTCGACCGAAGATCGTCAGGATCTCCGCACCACGGCCCGTTTGTTGGAGGCGAGGGTGACCCTCAGGTCACCTTGCTCCTTCTTGGGCCCAGAGCGACGCCTCGGACCTCTGTTTCTGGGCTTCGCGGTGCCCGGACGGACCGGGCTGGGGCTGCCGCCGACCAGCCCCACGTGAACGGCGAGGGAGGTACTGCTGAAACGCAGCCGATTGCTTTTTAGACTCCTGAAACCTGTTCACGACCGCCGTCACCGCGTCGCCAAACAGGCCAGGAGGAGCCATCGGTGCGTTCAAGAGCACAGCCCGATCCTTGTCCGGGAGGTCAGACAAGGTGAGCCACAGATGCCTCTCTGTGGCCACCAGGGCCGCCATGGACCGACCAACGGCCCGCGCCGTGTGCTTCGTGGCCCTAAGGGTTAAGTCGGCAGCGCGACGTAACTCCTTAACATCAGCGGTCCCGGGGCTAATTCCCTCATCCAGATCACGTAGCAGATCAGCCTGGTATGCCTGTAACACACCCATGGTGTGGAGACAACCTGCAGCCTGACCTGCTGCCGCGTAAGCCTTCCCTACTAAAGCCGATGTAGCACGTAGCGGTTTAGTAGGGAATACCGGAGCCTTCAGTGACGATGCTACGCTTGGAGAGAGATAGCTGGCTAGCGTCTCTTCAACATGCGGCATTGCCCCGTAGCCGCACGCCTTAGCCCCAACCACGTTCGCGTAGAGCGAGGAGTGGCGAGAAGAAGTGCGCGCTGAGTACGGGGATTCCCAGGATCTGGACACCACGGCGTGCAGATCGGGGAAAAACGGCAGGCCCCGGCGCCGAGGAAGTGACACAGGTTGCAGAAAGCGCTCATCCAGCTTACTGGGTTTGCGCTGCTTCTGCTGCTCCATCGGCCAAGCTAAATCCAGCCTAGCAACGGCCCGTGTCACGACCTCGAGGAGCTCCTCATACAGCACAGGCTGTGAGGAACCCACGGGCTCGCTAGCATCCATCAGCTCACCTTCCTCGGAAGGAGAGACATGTAATGCCGCGCTGCTCGTACCGGGAGAAGAAGCAGCCATCGGGCCTGCTTCTCCGAGCGAGCAGGAGCTCGATTCAGCAGACGAAGCTGAAGCGGACGCATCCGACTCCAGCCCCGCTGCTATATCGGCCTGCGAACCCCACGAGCGCCGGCGCCGCTGTGCCTCAGCGAGAGCGGGACCGGAGCCGCGAGGGAGAGAGCTCTTCTCGAAGAGCGCTCTCCGGGAGCGAAGCGTGCGCATAGCCATGCGGCTGCAATGCGAGCAATCGTCTCCCTCGAGAGCCGATTGTGCATGCTCCACTCCCAGGCAAACAACACACCGATCATGCGAATCCTTACCGGTAATGAAACGCGGACACGGATGAACGCACTTTCGATAAACCTGCCTGCCAGCCATCACTCGATCAGAAAGAAAAACACAGCGAAACAGCGCTTACCTGAACGAGCAGAAAGCTAGCGTCTGGTCCATCTCGCAGCCATTTGTAGCTTCCTGTTTACGCGACGTCGCCCGCTGATGACGTCACGTACCAAACGCCTATTGGTCAGATTACACACGTGGTTCAGAGCGCGGTCACGCAGAGGCGATCCCATAGCGTTTCGACGCAGCTCGAGTTCCTGAAGGGGAACATTATACACTGTTTGATCTTATTGTGAAAGCAGCTTTGATGGAATCCTACAAGATTTATTCATTAAACTTCAGTAAAAAAAAAAAAAAAAAACACTTTACCCTGTTCAGGCTTGGTGTGGATCTGGAATCTAGGAACATTAGGTTTGAGTCAGGAAGGCAGTCCACCTACAGACATGTTTTTGGAAGGTGGGAGGAACCTGGAGAAAACTCACAAAAGTACAAGGAGAACACACTCTACACTGACTGAAAGGCCTGTGTTCATGTAGAGCAGGGACTCCAGAGCTGCAAGGCAGGAAACAATTTACATCTGTACTTATAAGCTCAGAAATGACATGATCAAGAGATACTGCAGTTGATCTCAACAATGTTCAGAAGGTTATTACGGCATCTATTAAATAATAATAATAAAAGGCAAATCAGTTTGAAACATTTATCAGACCATGTATTCTGCCATAACGATCCCAAACAGGGCTAGACAGCGCAGTACAGAAGGCTTAGGTAGTGCTGCTGAGAAGCTCCAAGACCATGTTTATTAAAAGAAAAGCAAAAAAAACAAAGTTCCCACCAGAACACAGTTCGTAGAAGCGTCCTTAGACGTGTTGCGTCTTGTCTCCGGCGTTTAAGTCTGTATAAGTAAGCAATTTTAACAGATTTAACCTTTCAGCTGGTGAAAGCAGCAGCACACAATATGAGAAGATTCTCTACTGACAAGCCGATAGATGATGCGAATGTGCTGCAGTCTCGTATTTAAATGAGTGCTTGTGATACTGCATGTATAGTTACAACGAATGTAAATTACACGGTATGTTCAATTTCAGAATCTTCATGCAGCTCAAGGTTGTATTGTGTGCGATATACAGTATGTCTTGCCATCTGCTTCTGTCCAAACTCTTCACCATGAATGAAACGCTAGTATTTTTGACACTGAAGTATTCTGGAAATACTTGGGTCTTAAACTCTCATAGTTTGAGAATGTTCTAGTTTTTCTTTGGCTCAGTTAAAAAAATGGAAAATAATCCCAAATTCAGAACCCTTCCTGACCCGAGTTGGAATGTTTTATATTCAAAACATTTTCCCTCCTTTTTTTTTTTTACCTCTGATGTAGACTGTGTAGCCCCATGGGTTTCTGCATTCCTCAGTGGAGACCGAACATCATCGTATAAACTGAAAAACATCTGGATGCGTGATGTATCATAAAAAGCACCAATGACAGACGTCACTAAAAAATGCAGTCTTCAAACATCTTTTGTATTTAGTTATCCTCTCCCCAATGGCAAAGATGTCAGGAGAAGAGTGGAAGATACTGATAAAGGAAATAGAGAAGCAGAGGGGTAGAAGTTAAGATGTAGTATATTTTAAGGATTTGTTACATATAATACAGTGCACTGCTACTGGAGACAGAACAGGAAAAAGAACCAGTTTTGATTACTACATTGTAAGCATTTTTTCCTGCATTCTGATCGCATATCTTGCGAATTCCTTTAAAAATGTATTTAGTAAACAACAGCATAATCCATAGTGATGGCATACTCAGCATTTTCATTACAGAAGGGGAGATTTGTTTCATTTTCCTATTCAATTTTTTTTCTTGCTCTCTTGTTGTTAACATACTTAAGCCTGGTTTACATTTTCTAGGTCACTGAGATCCATGTAAAATCACCCTCAATTAACTTGATACCTTGATATCAAATTATAAAACAAAAGAAAATACAAAATGTCTTCCCTTTTTAGCTTGCCACATTGCTGGCACAAATGAGGAAATGTTGCATTAACCACTAAAATAGGAGCAGCTCTACACCTTCTCAGCACTCTTTCCCACAAGACCCCAGAAGGTTCCACAGCTGTCAGTCAAGAACAGGAACCGAAGGATAAGCTGGGAAGATGTTTCGCAAAATGGAGAGTTGAACGCTGAAAAAACACCAGGAGATGGATTTTTCCCATCTTCAACTGTCTAGTTTCATTGCCAGCTGTAGCATCATATTCCTGTTCTTGGCATCCACAACTGCTGTTGCAACATGCTTTGTTTTACAGACAGCACTCAACACCATACTAAGGAAAGATGGTTACTGTTTTAGACATTCACAGTTCCTTCCAGTTGGCAAGAAAGGGCATAGAACAGACTTGGGACTGCATGTTTTTGCAAGCCATAATTAATTTATACTAGCGATGGTCCAAATAGGCTAACTTTCCCAAAGTCGTGTGTCCAAGTAGTATATGGTTCTTGATTCAAGCTCCAGTCTGTACAGAGGGGTGTGTTTATATCCCACTGCTGCAAATAAACCTTTCAGGATGAATGTAGCATGTTTATGGCGTTAAGGTTCCGTCTTTAAACAGATTGCAGATGACTAGAGTCTGCTCAGTCTTTTATGATGCTGTACCATTTCCACAGACTTTGAATGTAGACATGCATTAAAAGCAGCATTAAAATCCAGCAATCCAGCATTAAAAAGTATGAGTTCCAAAGCTTTTGGAAGTTAAGGCCAAGGATTTCAGGTATGAAGCTGCTGATCAGAAGGCTGTGATTTCAAATTCCAAAACTGAGCAAGGCTCTAATTCCTCAACTGTTCTGTTGGGTCTCAATTGTTCCCTGGGAAAAAGCATCTCCCTGATGAATGAATACAAAGAAAAGAGGTCATTTCAGCATGCTAGATCCAGCCAGCCAGCTAGATATCCAGTCTAGACGTATCATTACACTTGATCCAGATGAACCTAATATATAAGAACTAACTAAATATTTACATATGACATGTACATATGTATATATTCAACATATTTGAATATTTCTCTCAGTCACAGAGTTTAACACGAGTTATTGTCTATTAGTTATTCTATGGTTTCTGAGTGAAAAGATTAACACAATATTGAGTGTGATGAAAAATGTGAATCCTGTGGCATTGCTACTTCTATTTCAGATGTTATATAAATGTTATTTCTGATGAGGACCCATGCTGAGTAGATGATGTCAATCTCTGGATTTGATATCCACCAGAGAAAGAAGATGGTGAGGAAAACAGGGGTCTGATTCACCCCAATTTTAGGTTTATTGAAAATGCAATAAATGTTCGGACATTTTAATATGGTACATGCTGGAAAGTCTGGCTCAAACATCTCCAGGCAGACTTACCATTTTTCCCAGCTTTTGCTTTATAAAACTGGGTCTTTATTTATCTAATGCCATCAGAAAGCCTAAACGAGTTTAGAAAGGTGAGAACATTTCTCCATCAATTCGGTGAAATACTCTATAATAATGCTTTAATGATAGGAACATAATCAAAGGCAAAAAAAAACAAAACAATTAAATTTTATGCTACAGTGTCAAACAATGTTTTAATTTAAATGTGTTTAAAATGTTCCAAAAGTATAAATAAAATTAAATGAAAACAAAATATGTAAACATTTAAAAGTCTTCTGTATTGAATGTATTATGATTAAGCATGACATATGACATCAAATCTATTTCAATAAAAGTCACTAGATAGTATTTCAATATATTAACCACAATTGTTATACTGCAACAATATAATTGAAAATGGCAAATCACTCAAGTCTGAAAACGGAGATTAAAGTTTACTTTGCTTTTGGAAAACGACAAAATGTACATTGATTCACATTGCTGAAAGACAAAATGTGTGGATTTATATATTGTGTCAGAACTGATTCGACTAAAATGAGCTGTTAATTTTTTTTTACCAGTAGGAAAAATATCCAGAAAAAGAAAAAAAACAAATTGTATGACATTTTATAAAAATAGCTCACATTGGCCTTCTGCTCAGATGGTCACGAGTTTAAATCCCACTAATTAATAAAGTACTGCACATTGTCAGTCAGTAAATTGTACTTTTAATTTAATTTAATTTAATTAAATTAAATTAAATTTAATTTATTATATTATTTAATTTATATTTATTTTTTAATTTAATTTTATTTTATTTTATTTACTTTTATTTAATTTAATTTAATTTTACTTTATTTTATTTTTGGCTGGAAAACAGGTATAAAATTATATGCATAAGTTTTGGTCAAAAACAACATGAAAATGTGAAGCAATGAACAGACACAAGGCCTGGTATATCAGCACCAAAACACGGGACTTTGCATTGTGAGTTTATTTGTGACTGGATTTTATTTTCTGTGTGTGTGTGTGTGTAGATACTGTAGATAGATATGTTGATGTAGTGGGTGCGTTTGATACATTGCCTTGTGTCTGCTTTCATATCTTTGCTTTTGACATACTTGTTACCGTAAAGCTAAGGATAGAGACTTCTCTGGTGTGTGTGTGTGTGTGTGTGTGTGTGTGTGTGTGTGTGTGTGAGTGAGTGTGTGAGTGAGTGAGTGTGTGAGTGAGTGAGTGAGTGAGTGAGTGAGTGAGTGAGTGAGTGAGAGAGAGATTGCTACAAGTGTGCTTTATCCATCTTCATCTGTCTATTAAATATCCAATTATTGGATTCCAGAAAAGGATCCTAGTAATGAAGTATCAAACACTAATGTCTATTGGCAAATAAAAAAATAAAAAAAAGAATAAACTTTAAGGTCTTCTCCTAAAGAACTTAAAATGTCTTAGGGAGATGAAGTTCTTCACCATAGTTTGAATTTGTTTAATGCCAACATTGATAGTTTGTAGGAAAAATAAGGTTCAGTCGGTTATTTAAGCAATATTTTAGCAAAAAGTGATTTCTTTGATGATTTTTTTTTCCCTATTATTAAATGTTTTATTATCTTTTCGGGAGATTTCTTTATAGTCTTTTTCCCCCTCGTGTGCACAAACTTACATTTTATCTCCCAGTGCAGGCCATAAGTGTCTGCTGCAGCCTTTTATTAGATTCTCCGTCATGCCCCAAATGCAATAAAGTTCTTGTTACCGGACAGTTATTAAGTTTCATCATGGCACACATGCTGCATTTTTGGACTAAAAAGCAGTGATATATAAAGTGTGTGGGTCTGCTACATTTAAAGTAATGCGGTGCAATAACTGAGTTTTACCCGAATTAATCGATGGATTAAACATTCCATTTATTTCACTGCAACTTCAATCATACTGTTACATCTGAATCCACTGGCAATCCACAAACCAGCACCAAGTCACAATTAAATCCAGTCCAGACATTACCTCATCCACAATCACCTGCTTATTGCATTCACCTGTTTCTTGTTAAGCCTCATTTATTTCTATGCATTTACTGTACACCACCTATATTTGCAACAATGCACTATTTCTGGCTGAATATCTGTGCTATGGCTTGTTGGTCTGATAATAGTGAGTTTTTACTTCTGTCTGTAAAGTTTACTTTCAAATTAGCCTGATGTTTGCAACAGATGGATGTCACTTCTACCTGCAGCTGCTTATAGTATGCTTAACTGCTTTTATGTAATTGCTTATTAATTTAGTTGAAATATTCTCAAAAGTATTCTCCAAATATTTACATTTCCAGTTACATTGACATTTGCACTGATTATAAAAGCTCAGACCTCACCTCATCATGCCTAATCACTAGACTTGCTTACAAAACAATGTCAAGTTATTTCAAATACAAATTTCCGAAGTTTCTTATATCTACCCAAAATTCTGGCTCCTACATTGAATTTCATTTTCTCATTCATTTCAAATGCATTTCTGGCTGCACCACTAAAACAATGTAACGTCTATATAACTGATGTAAAGGTTACATTTTTCCAGTGCCTGGTACAACTGAAATAAATGGTCTTAAACCAGAAATATCTTCGTTTCCACTGTTACCTATGAACTATTTGAGCTATTTCTCATATTCTGAATCATAGGGCTCATGCCACAGATAGTCACATAGTCCTTGTTGGAAACTGTCAGGGATCCACCAGCCACACCTTCACCTATCACTCCAAGCAGCTCTCCCACTTACTAATCAGCTACACCTGGCCCTCATCAGTTCTCACGCTTCATAACTCCCGTTCCTCCACCAGCTCATTGTCCGTTCTACAGCTTAGGCTAAGGAACATTGTCGGAGTACCCAAACAGCTCAGTTTGGTTTATCTCTGTTTACGAGACTCTGTGTGTTTTGTGTGCTACAGTCTAGTCACAGCTTTCACCAAGATCAGTTTACCTGGCGTTTCTTGGCGGTTTGCCGTTTTCTGCTTTGCCTTGTTGCTTTTTTCATTAAACAACATTTGTGGATTCTACTTCGGTTTCCGGCACGTTCTTTCGCCTGACAGAAACTAAAATGTGAAGCTTTTTCATTTTGACCGTAGATGCTGCTTGTCATTAGAGGGAAAGTGGCAATTACCTAGTGTAATATATAATAATATATAATATAATAAAATACATCCAGTGATATACAATATACAATGTGAATGGAAATTTGGTGCCACCCAGATGAGCATGGGTTTCCTTTTGAGTCTGATTCCTCTCAAGGTTTCTTCCTCATACCATCTCAGAAAGTTTTTCTATGCCACTAGACCAATCATTAGGGACAAACTTACAATTATATGAAACAAACTTACATTCACTAAACTTATACACTCTTTTATACAACTTTATAACCTCTTTTTGATTTTGTAAAGCTGCTTTGAGACAATGTCCATTTGTCCAATGTCCAAAATCACTATACAAATTCAAATAAATTGAATTAAACATCTAAAAAAAAACAAGCTCACTAGCAAACTATTTAGCTTTCGCAAAATGCTTCTTAGAGTTATTATTAGGTAAGATACATTTTTGTCACCTGAAACCTTTTTGATAAAAATGAGCCAGTCGGCAGGCTGAGCCAGTTGTTCCTCACCGAAGTGGATCGTGTGTAACGACGCTATTGGCGTTGAGTCTTCACTCTCAGGTGAATTCAGGCTATGTATTTATTCAGCAAGCCACTAGAAAGCCATATAAATTACAATAATTCTACACTCTAACTAGAATCCCATCTGGAGCTTATAAGGAGACTGTTTAATCACTGCACTTGTTCATCTCTTTTTTTCCTTCCTTTATCATTTTTTTTTTTTTGTACGGTTCAAGAATATGAACAAGGTGCTTTTATCAAAAGGTACATATTCTATCAAGTTCAAAAAACATGCTGAAATAATTTTTCTTCATCTCATCTGGGTCGAGCAGTGGTTCGGGTTTATTCTAATTTTTTTAGTATTTTAGACAGCAGGAAAATGCCTTTCCGATGAATACTTGAAACATACTCTTCCAAAAAAAAAAAAAAAAAAAACACATTATTGTGAAGTGAAAATGGAAAATTATGACATACTATGCAGTATTATTTTACCTTTTATGGATAGCAGCAGCTTCCTTGTATCCTTGAACATTGTCCCTAACATCAGTAGCTTAAATTTATGATGGGAGCTGGCTTTGTCTCCTTTATCTTATATATTGATAATTTCTTCACCCCAAAGGAGCAATGCAGCACCTGCTGATGTTTAATATGTCTGAGTGTTTTTTTTATTTTCAAGCGCACAGCAAGAACAGATTCCTGTGTAAAGTTTGCAAAAAAGTAACACTAACTCAATATATTAAATAGTTGTTATGTGTACTTATGTGTTTTAAGGTCATTTATCCTGATTCCATGAGCACAAAGAGACTCTGAGTTACACTTGGGGGAAAAAAAATCTATATATGGTAGGTATAAATAATTCCCATTATTCATGTAAGAATAGGAAAAGTGAATTTTAAGGTTTTAGCTGCAACATGTTTTCACATGTCGCATTATAATCGAACATAATAAGAAATAAGTGTTCACATTAAACAGCAAAATAATACAAATAATGTGAGCTTTTTAAGTCCTGCTATAATAATTGATCACAGCTTTAAATGTTATTGTAAATTGATTTTAAAATACATGGTATGTAATATATTTTTTTTTTAAATCTGTGAATGTGTTTTCTCAGTGGACTTGATGTCACCAATCTGCAGAATATCACACTTTTCCAGACCCTGTTTTTCTCATGAAACTCTATTTCTCATTTCTATTTGTGTGCATTAATCTTACATAGTGTTCAATTTTAGCTTTCTGCACAGTGTCTCTCTTTACTTTGCACAATCCATACCATAGTCTTCTTTTCTACATATTTCTTCTCCCTTATTTGTTTCTTTTATTTTTGTTATTGCACAGTCTATGAAGTAGGCTCGGTTTTCACTTCACTTCGGTTATAAACAGTTCATGACAAAATCTTGCAATAAATCCAGAATGACAGCTTGTTGATAGATGGGGCAAACGATCACAAGTGCACACACTCAATTTAACGGTCTATAATTCTGGACTGAAAGATGATATTGTAGGAATAACACATGACAGATTGGTATTCTTTAAATAACACTCTGAAGCCAGTGTTGGTAGCTTAAGTGTAATTTTCCATATAAAACTAATGGATGTTTACACTTATACCACAATAATATGCCAGGTTGGCTCTTATAATGTACAAAATAATGTTTTCAATGCAATAGAAACCTGTTTGCTACACCCAGAAGTACTAACCGAGCCATGGAAAAAAATGCACTCTGACTAACCAATCAGATTCAACACTTTAATAATGCCTGCCCCACAGTCACGTTCACCTCATGTCTGCTGGTATAACAGCAAAGTTTAATGATACACAAAACACTATTCTGCACCATCACATCACACCATCACTGTATCTGTACACACCATGGCTGTTGGAGCTTCTGCTCTAGGCTACCTTCTACCTGTGTATGATGAATAAAAATTTCTAAATGAAATAGAAAACTGTTGCATGTCACAGACAGAGCTATTGATCCCAATGCATGTGGCTATACAAAAACAATGCACACCGTCTAACCAATCAGAGTCAAACATCTAGTCACATACTAGTTCAAGAACATTTAATATATTGATACAAAATAAAGGATTAAGATGCTGTTATTGGTGTAAATAGAGTTGCATGGCAAACGAAAGGAGAAATGTGTGAGAAAGATTGAGATTCACCAGAGCTGCACAGGTTGTTGCTGGGATTGTTGCACAGGTGCTCAATAGGGTTCAGGTCTGGAGACATACTTGGCCACTCCATCACCTTCAGCAAGGCAGTTGTCATCTTGGCGATGTGTTTGGGGGATGTTGGAAAACTGCCTTTCGGCCCAGTTTCATCATGATCTGCTTCAGAATGTCACAATATATGATTGAATCCATGTTTCCCTCGATGAACCTCACTCAGCCCCAGACCATGATGTTACCATCACTTATGATGTACTTACTTTTGTTGCCAGCTATTTTGATGGCTGTATGTTGAGTTATTTTTTTAGAGGACAGTGAATCTGAACTGCTATACAAGCTGCACATTGACTACTCTAAAATATATCCAAGTTTGATTTCTATAGTATTGTCCCTTGAAAAGATAATAAAAGGTTGCTGAAATGTGAGAAGTGCACTCACCTTAGATACTGTAGATAGATAAGTTGATGGAGATGGTGCGTTTTGATACATTGCCTTATGTCTGCTTTCATATCTTTCCTCTTGACATACTTATTACCGTGAAGCTAAGGATAGAGACGTCTCTGGTGTGTGTGTGTGTGTGTGTGTGTGTG
>JAAIIK010000060.1:2742-13393 GCA_014706435.1 Silurus glanis | reverse complement strand
GTGTGTGTGTGTGTGTGTGTGTGTGAGAGAGAGAGAGAGAGAGAGAGAGTCGGTGCGTCCGCGCGTGTGTGTGCCTGCGTGGGCATGCGTGCGTGCGTGCGTGCGTGTGTGTGTGTGTGTGTGTGTGTGTGTGTGTGTGTGGATCCCGAGCGGAGTGTTGAGTCAGTCAGTGAATGAGTGACTTTCGTGGCCGTGGTGTCGTGCACTTTCCTCTCATGCTGCTCTCAGCTCATGGCATGGAGCTCCTGGGGGTTGGAGAACACTTTGGTGCTTTGCTGAGGCGCGCAGGAGGTGTGTGTGAAGCTGAGGTTTGAGTGGGGATTACATTTTTGCGCACACAGACATCATGATCTCAGTCACCCACCGCGCCGGATATTCTTTCTGCTTGGATATTATTTCATTGATGCCATCTCTCCTGGTGTTCATGTCCACTATCAGAGGTAAGACCCTGCTCTGTGTGGGGGTCAGTAATAAGCCTTACATATACTATAATTACAACATTTTAATTTTAGAGAGATTATATATGTATTATATTATAATTCTGGGCATTATTATTATTATTGTTATTATTATTATTATTATTATTATTATTATAGTGATAGATAGATAGATAGATAGATAGATAGATAGATAGATAGATAGATAGATAGATAGATAGATAGATAGATAGATAGATACTGATTGATACTATATGAAGTGATAATAAGAAAAAAAAGCAGAAGAATTAAATCAATTCCATTAAACACCATACTGATAATCATAATTTGTTATAAACTATTTTTATTTTTATATAGGTGGTTGATGATAATAATAATAATAATAATAATAATAATAATAATAATAATAATAATAACAACAACAACAACAACAACAACAATAATAATAATGCAATAGATTTGTTTTTATTTACTTTAATGAAGCTCATCTCCTCCCAAAGAAAATCGCATTTGCTCTGTATGTTTGCTGTCAAATAAAAATAGTAGGATAATTGTATTTTTTTTGGTTTAGTATTAATTGTTGGGTGATAATATAATAATAATAATAATAATAATAATAATAATAATAATAATAATAATAATACTTTTTATTATTATTATTGTTATTATTATAATATTATCTTGGTTTGAGCATTTAAGTACAACTTGTTCTATGTGTGTGTGTGTGTGTGTGTGTGTGGGTGTGGGTGTGTGTGCGTGAATGCGTGCTTGCTCATGTTAATGTTGGACATTTCAAAGTTCAGTGTTTACAATCAAAAAGAAATGAAGCAGAACCAATAGCATTAGTGTGTTCTTTAGACTGTTATGCCAGAAACCCAGCTTGACTCTTCTGCCAGACTGTGCTAATGCAGTTCAGGCTGCATGTACTCTGTGGAGTATTAAATGGCAGTTGCATTGATTCATTTATATATTATTGATAAGATGGTAGAGAGCATAAAACTCCACGTGGTGTAGAATGAGTTGATAAATGCTGTGATAAGCAAGGTATGGAAAAAGCTCAAGAAAGGTGAACATCATATTTCCACACCAAAGCTATAATACTCTTTATAGCCTTACTCCAGTTTAAATCACAATTATTTAGAGGATGTCAAAAAAAGTACAGGTGATTTCCATCATCCAATAGTCTTAAAATGCCCAAAACGCAAATAAATTCCATTCAAAAGATGGATGGAATAAACTCTCACTGGGGTATAGAGCTCATCTTTACTCCCCGACATTCATTCAGTAGGGTGAAACATTATGTTTCTCAAAATAATGATTGATTTGTTGCCACTACAGTTTAGCTTTGATTTTCCTGCTGCTTTGGTGGGAGTTGAGAATTGATTTAAAAGGGAAAATTGATCTCCAGCTGTGGTTAAATGAATGCACCCTGAGGTCTGGCCGTTTACAAACTGGCTTGTTAATTGACATTTAGCGCAATAGGGAATGTTTTTTGGGAATATAAAATCAATGGCAGATACAAAACAAAAAAAAAAAAAAATGCATAAATGCTTATCCGCCCCACACTTTCATTACCATCATACATCAAGGTTTTTAAAAAGTGTAGAGTAATGGCTAAGGGGAAATTGTCTGTGAGTTTGTTAAATCTGAATTCAAATCTTAACATTTTCAGGGCCATTTAAGGTAAAGGTGCACATTATAACTCCTGCAGATAAAATGCTGTGTGAGTGTGTGTCTGATTGTGTTTTTTGACCCAAACGTATGAACACACGATCTATTGTGTTCAGCACACGATCACAGATAATCCACATCTGGCTGGAGCCTAATGTACTTCATTTGAGCTGAAACGAAATACCTCAAGGTACTGGATTTTCACGTGCAGTAATGAGTGCTCGTGGTCAACATGTTTTTCTATGAAATGTTTTGAATGAAACACATCCGAAGACTTTTATTCCGTATCTCTCTGGTGTGTCTGAAGGTTTCATTTTTCATAATATTGACAGGGGATTTTTTTCTTGCCTTTGGCTTGTTGATTCAGACTTTTCGTTGTGTATTGTCTGTTGTTTCAATGCTATATAAATAGAATTCGATTCAAATTAGAAAAGAAAAGAAATGGAGAAGAATCAGGGCAATGGCTGGTCCTTTAAACATGCGTTTTTCTTTTAAAGTGTGACGAGACAGATCTTGGTCTGCCACTGCAGGGTCAAGCTTTTCCAAATGTCGTCAATGAAAGTTGATGAGCGGCAATATCTGTTGATGGTGTACAAGTGAGGAATTGCAAGAAAAGAATCGTAAATTTGCACATTCATAGCTATTAAATAGAATGATGATCTTCTTCTAGTGCATCATGGGTAATAGGCAAGGTTTCTTGGCCAGCAGAAAACCCCACCGAAGAAGGACATTCTGTTCGAACAGATTGTTTGCATTCTATCATTTTGTGACATGTCATAATAAAAAAAGCTGATGGTCCTTGTTGGAAGTTAGAGATGATAAGGAAAAGGCATCAAGAGTTCTTCTGAAGGCCCATAGTTCAAGCAGTGTAAAAATTAAAAAAGAAGAAAAGAAGAACACGTGTGAATGAACAATCTTTTTTAATGTCAAAAAAAGAACCACTTTAGGGTTATGCATGGATCTTTGAAGGGTTCTCGAAGGTGTCTAGGTGTCCAGTATACCGTTTAGTTCTACTAAACTTAACATCACATAGCTGATTGGTGATCAAAATAACCTGATTAAACAGTTGAAATGAAAAAGGTGGGGTTTGTCTTTGAAAGCCTGCAGAACATGCAATATTCTAAGTGTGGAAAAGTTGCGTGAGTGAACATAGAATCTGACTTACACCAAAGACAGGTTTACTCAATTATTTAGAGGATGGATGTAAATAAACTATGACTGGTTTATGGACCTCATTTTTACTTCCTGAGCGTTTGTCTTTGCTTATGAACTGACCTCGTTATCACGTACATAAAGATAGAGTAGGAAATAACTATCAAGTACAAACCAAAGCAAACCTGCAAACTACTGTACATGAGTGATTCATAGTCCTAAAGTTGGGACTTTTCAGCAGTTGTTGGGCATGGAAATAAGGTATTCTGGTTCACAGTTGAGAAGAATTGTAATAGGAACAAAAATATTATTGCAAACTCACAGTGTCAGTTATGGTTAAACTTTGGCTCATGTCATTTTCAGCCGTCTTTATTTACATCCATAATCCAACACATCTGATAGTTAACGACCATCCTAGATCAGGAACCTAGATCAGGCATTCACAATCTGCTCCATTTAACACCATTTTAATGTTTAACAGACTCGTGACGCCTCCAACTGTCAAAACAACAAAAACGGAAAAAAAAAGAGATAGAATTCAATTAATTCAATTCAATATTTTAGTAATTTTTTAAATCATTTAAATAATTAACTCCATTTGTATAGCATGTTTAACAATGGACATTGTCACAAAGCAGCTTTATAAAAGCAAATAGATTCAGGATATATATTTTAGTCGAATCAGTTTATCCCAAATCATCAAGCGAGCTATTATGTTGAAATGATGAATACAAAATGGTTCTTGGCAAAATATATATATTGTTCAAAGAACCATTTTGCTTTCAAGTCTCCATTAGTTCCACAACATAGAATTCATAAATAAAATAAAATGAATGTTATGTATATATAAATAGAAAGATAATGTAAAAAATGTAAAGTTAGAAAGACAGGATATGAGTTCTTTATATCAACATATTTAATGATGCTCTTCTAAAGAATAAGAGTAAGAGTTCTTATACAAAGTGATGCACGAACACGCCACTGTTTAATATGTAAATAACAACTGCAGGCATTCCCTGTCTAATGAGGCCTGGGTTTATAAGTCGCGCTGGAGGAAATCATAGTCAGGCTTTGTAGTTAAAAAAGAGCTACAAAAAAAATCACATCAAAGCTGTTATGTTTAATCAGAATCGCTACTTTGATTCGATGAACATGAAGCCCATTAAACATCAAAAACAACCAGTCCCATACGGGGTGTTTGTTAATGGGTTTTATTGTGCTGGTTTAGTATATATAATGTGCAGATATTTATTTGATTATGTACAATTTATACATAAAAAAAAAAAAAATTCTTTTCTCCGTTGCAAAACATTTAATCACAAACTTTGGATTATCTTTGGACACCAGAGTACTGCATCTGCTGTGAGCTTCGGCTGTAAAATCTCACCCAGGTGCTATTTAGATTATGGGCATAATCTGCATAATACTGTATAGCATGAATATTTTATAAGCTTCTAGATAGAGACCATGATTTTTCTTTTGGCCTGTAAGGAATATGCACTTCTAGGGTGATATGTACGAAATGTGAACGAGTTTTAATTGTCAATTAAAAAATATTTAGTTCATTTGCTACATTATAACTGGTACAAAAAAAGAAAAAAAACCAACAAACTAATGACCCGACATCATCTGTGCGATTAAAGTATGTTGTGAGGGCATGAAAAAGTTCTTCATTTTATTCATTTGAAATGAATTTACATTTTCAGAAAACATATAAAATATTTAACCTGAGGAATTTTTTATTTGATTACATTTTTTAAGGCTTCTAGCTGCTCTACAGTCCTGGGTCTTCTTTGTCATATTTTGCATTTCATGATGAGCCAAATGTTTTCAATTGGTGAAAGGGTTGGCAGGCCAGTTCAAAACCCAGACTCCCAGACATAATGGTGTAATAGATGCATTATGTGGTTTAACATCGTCTTGCTGAGAGATGCAAGCCCTTCTCTGAAAAGACATTGTTTATATACCGTTCAGCATTGACAAAGCCTTTCCAGATATGCAAGCAGCATATTCCATATACACTACTGAACCCCATACCATCATAGGTGCAGCCTTTTGAACTAAGCACTGATGATAAGCGCTGATTCCTCTTTAGTCTGGAGGATGCTGTGTCCATGGTTTCCAAAAATAATTTCACATTTTAATGCCTCTAACCACAGAATAGTTTTCCACTTTGCCTCAGTCTATTTTAAATGAGCTTTAGAACTTTTCTGGATCATGATAGAGCCTTAACCTGCATTTGTGTTCACAGATAATGATTTCTGTGGGTGGTAATGAGCCCATGCAGTAATTTACATTACAAAATCATGCTTGTTTTTAATACAGTGCTGCCTGAAGATCATGGGCATCCTAAACTGATTTTCGCTATTTTAGCTTGTGTGCAGAGATTTTTCCAGATTTTATGATATTATGTGGAGTAATTCAATGATGAGATATTCAAAATGTTTTACATTTTCAAATCTAAAAAGTTTTCACAATTTGTAGACAAAGTTTTTGCAGATTGGTGAATCCCTGCCCCTCTTTACTTCTGGGAGACAAAAACAAACATTTTATACCCAGTCATGTTACTAGCTTGCTGACATAAACATAATTACTTGCAAAATGCTTCTCCAGCTGTTTTTTTCAGTAACATTGAATTTCATTGGCCATGAAATTCAAAATTTAATTACCTTCTTTTTATTCTATAAGCATTTAATGTTTTCTATGTTCTGCTGTGAATAAAATATGGGTTTATGCAAATGTATGCAAAACATAAAAAAAAATTTAATTTTGCATTTTACATTTTCCCAACTTTTTTGAATTAAATGCCTTCTTTTTACCTTATCTTGAAAAGAAACTAGAGTTTGATAGTACCCTAAGGGATTTAGACTTAAGACCAATCAGAACCAATTATTGCAGGGTGCTGGTACACTTAAATATATATGTCTTTTTTATTATTATTATTTTATTACTATTTTATTATTTATACATTTTTTTAATCATTCATAATACATATTTAATTATTCATTATTATGCAATGTGAAAAAGAAGAAGTTGTTCTTTATTCTCAGAAAAGTGTTTCATCGCTGTCACATCACATTTGTTTGTTATCTTTTGACTAAATCAATAAAGTCATCCAGGTCAGGCTGTGTTTCAAAATCTGTCCCTCAGGGACACTCTAGACAGCTCATATTTTGAAAGACATGACGCTAAATGGCAGTCTCCGGTCTCAAAATTGAAAAGAAAAGACATAATGTGTGACTTATTAAGAGGAATGAGGAGAAAGTTGCAATTGGCTTCAATCTCAAACTTCAGACATGTTTTATGACTCTTAAGCTAAACTGTAATTTACTTCAGCAATATATTTTTAGTCCTTTTGGCTGTGAAGATTAAGAATTAGCACTTCGATAAAAGAAATATTTTATATATTTTTTTAAATGTATCATGCAGATGGTCTCAAAGCAGTTTTACTGACAAAGTACAAAGCCAAAAGTTAAAATTGTGAGGGATAACTCCCAAATGTGATGTAATGGAGACCGAGACGAATGCAGGTGCAGATGATTATTGTAAACAGTGCATAAAAACAACTCAAAAAAGTTGAAAACAAGAACCAGAAATGGCAAAAGCATGCAGACTAGAGCTGGCATGGCAACAAACAGACATGACATCAAACGAATCTAAAGCGTAGGAACCTATTTAATGGTGCTCATCAGGGTTGTGGTGATTGAGACATGTGACTTTTTGGGGTTGATGGGAATTCTATCCTTACACCATAAAGAATAAATCATGAATGGAAAATTTATCAGAGGGAGTTCATCCGCTTGTGGCTAATATTAATAGAATAAATAAGTTCATTTTAATTCTGTTATCAGTATCAAAATACTTAAAGATAATAATTAAACAGTCTTAACGACAACTGAAGGCAAAATTAAAACACTAATTCCACATTCAGAAGCCAATACATTACTGTTTAGTTTTACTATGAACACCGCTTCCATTAAACAAATTTAAAATTTGATCTGTGCAACATTTAAAAAAAATTGGGAAAAGGCAAAATAAGACTAAAGTTAAAGAATATTCAAATATCATCATTTTCTTCTTTGGACTTCACCACCTCATCTCCCTGCAGCCGCACCACTCCACTGCCCTCCCTCTCATTCACACACATGTACTCTGTCTTACTCCTACTGACTTTCATTCTTCTTCTCTCCAGCATGTACCTCCACCTCTCCAGGCTCTTCTCAACCTGCTCCCTACTCTCACCACAAATCACAATATCATCCACAAACATCATAGTCCATGGAGACTTCTGTCTGACCTCGTCCGTCAACCTGTCCATCACCACTGCAAACAGGAAAGGGCTCAGAGCCGATCCTTGATGTAATACCACCTCCACCTTGAACCAGTTTTTCGTTCCTGCTGCACACTTCACTGCTGTCACACTGCCCTCATACATGTCGTGAGGGTGGTGCAGGACATGTATGAGGACAGTGTGACAGCAGTGAATTGTGCCTCTCTCTCAGGCACCCTGTCGTATGCTCTCTTTAAATCCACAAACACACAATGCAACTCCTTCTGACCTGCTTTATACTTCTCCATCAACATTCTCAAAGCAAATAATGCGTCTGTGGTGCTCTTCCTCGGCATAAAACCATACTGTTGCTCACAGATGGTCACCTCTTCTCTCAGCCTGGCTTCCACTACTCTTTCCCATAACTTCATGGTGTGACTGATCAACTTAATTCCTGTGTAGTTACTGCAGGTCTGTACATCTCCCTTGATCTTAAAGATTGGCACCAGCACAAAAATTCCAAAATCTTGTTAAACACTCTGGTTAAAAACTTCACTGCCATCTCTCCTAAACATCTTCACACTTCTACTGGTTTGGTCCAACCAACTTTCCACTCTTAATCACCCACATCCACATCCTCTTAATCACTGCCCTCACTTCCTCCTTACTAATCCTATCCACTTCCTGCTTCACCATCTCCACATCATCCAACCTTTTCTCTCTCTCTCATTTTCCTCATTCATCAGCTGCTCAAAATACTTCTTCTCAACACATTCACACTCCTCGCTAGTCAACACATTTCCATCTCCATCCTTTATTGCTCTAACTTGCAGCACATCATTCCCAGCTCGGTCCCTCTGCCTGGCCAATCGGTATAAATCCTTTTCTCCTTCCTTAGTGTCCAACTTCTCATACAGCTCCTCATATGCCTTTTCCTTGGCTTTCGCGACATCGCTCTTTAACTGCTGCCGCATCTCCTTGTACTCCTGCCTACTTTTCTCATCTCTCTGTCGATCCCAATTCTGTTTCTCCAACCTCTTTCTCCTTATGCTCTCCTGCACTTCCTTATTCTACCACCACGTCTCTTTGTCTTTCTTTCTATTTCCAGATGTCACACCAAGTACTTTTCTAGCTGTCTCCCTGATCACTTCTGCAGTAGTTTCCCAATCATCCAGCACCTCTTCACCACCACCGAGCCCCTGTCTGACCTCTTCCCTGAATCTCACACTACATTCTTCCTCCTTCAGATACCACCATCTTATTCTTCTTTCAGTCCTCACTCTCATCCTCTTCTTCTTCACTAACTCCACCAATCTCTTTCAGGTTGCATCTTCTGCATAGAATGTAGTCCAGCTGTGTGCACCTTCCTCCGCTCTTATATGTTACCCTATGCGCTAATATCTAGTTCCTTTTGCTGGCAGTTAGACAAGAAATAAAGCATAACAGTGTGTGCTGTCATAGGAACATTAATTAGTGATGGGGTGGTGTGATGCAGCCCATCATTACTGTTACAACCCTAAAATATTTTATTTCTATTATATCACAGCAAGTTGCCAGTTTTTACAAATCTAAAATGTATGGACAACGTCATACTGCAACATTGAAACTTTTATTTCATACTGAAATAATTACATCTGAATTACATCTGAAAAAATAGTTACATTTTTAGAATTTGAGTTTTAGCGGCTATAAATTTCAGGGAAGTGGTTGCTCAATGGTTATGACGTTTTATAGGAGCGTCATGAGTTCAAATACCAGCTGCCACTCCGGGGCCTTTTAACTGCTCAGTTATAAACAAGATAATTGTAAGTCGCTCTAGATTAGGGCATCTGCCAATCGTCATAAAATGTAAATATTTGTTCCCTCACCAGCCTCTCTTTTGAAGTTTATAATAAAAAAAAGCCCAGTTATTCATGCTAGCAAGAAACCAGAAACCTAAAAATTCATCCAAACACACGTTTTCATGATTCAAAACTATAATGCACTGTTGCAAGTTCCTGACACTGGAGACGCCTTTACAAAATGTTAAAAGTAACGGCTCTCTACCGAAAGCCTCATCATAACAGCATATCGTTCTTATCTTTCTAAAATTTGTCAATCTTGGCAATTGGAAATATTTTGCATTGCCAAATGTATTTCTTTTTTATGATAATACAAGCCATTTGGACTAATTTCAAGCTTGAAATAGTGTTTTTGAAATAGTCAATTGACATAATTTTGCCTGTTTTAAGCATGAATTAATTATAGGAAAAAAAAAAAAAAAATGACCCTGATAGAATAGGAAATCATCAATCTTGATATATAGAAACAAGTTTAAAGACCTTATACCTGGTTTATTGTAAGATATCATCCGATCAGATGCAGTCTATGTACCACAGTCCCTATTACTATACAAAACATACTGTATTAGAATAAACACTTAAATGTGCACCTGTGATTAGTCTCAAGGCTTAACTTCTGTCAGAGCTTCTGTTCTTTCTGACCAATCAGGCTTGAGCATGTGTCAGTGTAATTATAGGGAAAGAGAGTATTAATAGGAGAAATTCCAAAATACTTGTTGACTAAATTCAGGTCTGTGTACATGGAACACACATATGATTTAAGCTTCCATTAGGTCTATTTTGATCAGATCTCCAGGAAATCTTGACCAATTCCTGATGTCTACTTTTAGCCCTCATACTGATTAATGATGATAATGAAAACAAGTATAATGCTTTTTGAATCTCTGGGATATATTTCATGATAGAAAACAAAATAAAATGACAGGACAGTTTTATTTAGGTGGCATACATTTTCTCTGGAAGATATCAAATGAGTTTGTGTTTTTGTTCGTGTTTTGTCTTTGTCCTACTTGATATTTCTTTCAATCTCTTGGACAGAGAAAAATCCTATTAGATTATCAAACCTTAAGGAAATGTGCAATTAAAAATGTTCTAATAAAATTTTTTAATCTTAAACCAGCGTTTGGGAAATATGACATTTACTTTCCTTCCTTCTTGTTCCTTGGTAATGTAATTTCACATTAAATGCTTTGTTTTTTTTTTTCTTGCTGTCGATTTCAGAACAATTCAGACATCTATCTATCTATCTATCTATCTATCTATCTATCTATCTATCTATC
>JAAIIK010000059.1:3216827-3234595 GCA_014706435.1 Silurus glanis | reverse complement strand
GCCCTCCTGGTCCCCTTGGAGACTTCCTAGAAGAGATGGACACACTCTTTAGTACTTTCCCCTCTGACAGCACCCCTCTGACAGTTCTTGGTGACTTCAACCTCCCATCCGACAAACTTCAGTCATCTTGCCTCTTGCCTTTTCTGAATTCCTTCTCCTTGATATTTAACAGCTGCCCTCCAACACACAAGGGAGGAAATGTCCTGGACCTGGTTTTCACCCGCCCTACTCCAGCTACAGACATGACTGCCACTCCACTTCCATCTCAGGGTGGAGTATTCCCTTAATTAAACAGAGGCAAAAACAGTGATTGGGATAAAATATTATTAATTGTGCAGCCCTAGCTATAGGTTATATGACTTACACTTCTGGCTGTACTGCCCTCCAATAATGGTCCTGCTGGGCTCTCAAAGCATGGTGGCCTTCTCTGTCTCTTGCATTTGTGAACCATTTACCAAGCACTGTCTCCAGCTCTTTCTTACTGACAGTTTCCAGCAAATGGTTCTGCTTCAGGCTACCTGTAAAGCAAAAAAAATTAATATAAAGTAGAGCATGCTACTGTATCAACCAGGGCACAATCCATTATTTGTATACATGCAAGTTACAGGAGCATAAGACTATCAGTCAAAAAAAAAAAAAGACAAAAAATCACAAGGTTGTTAGCACCTTCTAATCCTCCATTTGCCCAAACTGTTAACTGATCTGAGTAAATGATGTTAAAATGACACAATAACCTTCTTTCGGCTTCTCCCATTAGGGGTCGCCACAGCGGATCATCCGCATGTTTGATTTGGCACATTTTTTTTCGCTGGATGCCCTTCCTAACGCAACCCTCCCCATTTAACCGGCACTAAGAGTGGCTGGGGTCGGTTCCCTGACCCCGGGGATCGAACCCGGGCCGCAGAGGTGAGTGCGTCGCATCCTAACCACTAGACCACCAGGGGACGTGTTAAAATGACAATACCATGCAAAAAGTTAAATGCATCAATATGGTGAATTTCAGGCTTTGTTGTTTAGAATAATTAGTGGGGCCTTGAACACAGATCGATTATTAAATTCGTATTGGTACACTTTGGACCGTGAATATGAACTGACCACTGTAACATTAGTTTAAGTTACTTACTTATAACCAGTGTTGTGCTAGTTACTAAAAAATAGTAACTACTTACAGTTACTTCATTCAAAAAGTAACTCAATTACTTTGTTGATTACTTACACCAAAAAGTAATGCGTTACTGTTAAAAGTAACTTTTTAGTTACTTTTTTAAAGAACGTTCTTCAATGTTCCCATTAATGCCCTTTTATGCGTTATGGTCTATACAAACACAAAACTGACTTAAACACAAAGTAATTTTTAAACACTATTTTATTATAAGTCAGACCAGCACAAACTGAATATATCACAAGGATTTCTGAAATAAATAACAAAATAAGCTGAATAATATATGCAGAATCAAAAACTAAAGTGGCTTCTGCATCATAAAAGCTGTTGTGTTGAGCTCTTAAAAATGTTCCTTTCACAGCTTAAGTATGAAAACTATCAACAATGTAGAACAGAACACCAGGTTAGCTTCTAGCTTAATCGAGGCATGGAGTTTCTGGAGGTGCTGCTATCGCAGTAGATACGACCTTCGAACCAGAAAGACACAGCTTACATTTGACTAAAAAGTTTTTGTCTTTATACTCAACTAAAGTGAAATAATGAGCTTATTTCCACTTTGAGAAACTCGTCTTGCTCTCGCCTCGACTCGCCATTACTGCCGCACAGACCTGAATAAACGGAGACATGCCCACAGTGCGTCTTCTTCGTGTAGACTTTATTTGCTTTTTACTAGAATTTTGTAGCTTGTTATGTTACATTGAAAGGTCTAATATGATTGATATGGGTTTTATCGATATTTTTGTCATCTCACAAAATATTTTAGCAGTGGTGTGTAGACTTTTTTGTCCATTCTGCCATAAGAAGATTTTTATCTAGCTAGTTCCCTTTTAAATATAAGATAAATTTACTTTTTAAAACAAGGGTTTAATAAATAGGTTTTGCATCTGTTTCCTTTACATTTACAATCAATGGCAGTTGTGTGATTTGAACCAATGGCCTTCCAAAGAGAAGTGCTTTTTTTTATGGTTACTTTGGGCAAGTATCACACCATTTGCTTAAACTCTGATTGTGGGCAGTAAATTTGCCACGTTTGTTACCTGCTGCAGGTCATGCTGATATCCAGCATCTGTAATATTTATACAAAAATCCAGTTCACCCTACCTCACCTCACAGATTTTTGCCTTTGGCCAGCTACAGCATTGTATACCTTAGCTTACAATTTAGCTGACTTCAGCAATACTGAAGATACTGTAAGATGATAAGCTGACTGTGGGGAGGGAAAAGTCAGAAAATAACAACCTAGAGGTACACTAAATGGACCATAAGATTTTATGTGCTTTTTGAACATCCTATTTCACATTTAGTCAGCATTTGGTCTTATAACAACATCCAGTCATCTGTGAAGATGTTCTCATTCAGCCACAAGAGTGTTAATAAAGTCAGGCACTGATGTAGGTGAGGTAAGGAAGGCCTGGGGTACAGTCAGTGTTCCAGTTCATCCAAATGGGTTTCAGTGGAGTTGAGGTCAGAGTTCTATAGCACATGACTCAAGATCTTCCACTCCAACCCATGCACAACATATTTTCATGGAGCTGGCTTTGTGTGCAGTTGTGTTTTCATACAGGAACAGGTTTGGGTTTACTAGTTCAAGTGAAGGAAAAATTTCATGCTACCACATGTAAAGGCATCCTATACAACTGTGTGCCTCCAATTTTATGGTAACAGTTTGGGGAAGATGCTGTCAAACTGATACTTATATCCATATGCTAATTAAAAGACATGATTCAGGTGCAGTGATGATCTGACGTGACCAGAGGGTGCAGTGGTTCATGAGAACCGCAGGACTATAATCCTAAGAACACATCATGAACTATTGCACAACTACTAAATCTAACCTAATCTCTAATTTATCAATGTGAAAAATGAACTGAATATTTTCTGCAACATGAGTTGAGTCAAAGAACCAAGAAAACCTAAGAAAAATTTTGTATAGATTGTAGGTTAAACATTCCATTCAGTATTTGGGTGCACATAAGGGGGAAAAAACATGGATTCTACATCTGCAAATAGATGAAAACATTTCTATAAATTGAATAGAAGAAGGCTGTCTTGTGAGTGTAACTCACAATAATGAAAGAAATCCATTTCTGCTACCCATAACACCCTAACATCCCTAAGCTTCTCATACAAGTTACTGATTTTTAGTTAGATACCAAATTAGCTATGGTTGCCGACTTCTCAAGGTCATGCTCATTTGCAGTGTCTCACAAATGTTACAGAATTTTTGGCATCAGCTATTTACGGGACTGCATACTTTACTTTCTGGCTGACTTCAGCAATACTGCATATAAGATAACAAGGTAACTCTGGGGGAACAAATCCAGGAAATGACAGGCACCTTCCCGGATCAGACATTTCCTACCTCTAGCGACATTTTTATGAACATTTGCTCTATTCCATTATAAATGTGGAGTTGTGTGATATAAATGTCACATAATTATTAGACAGCTACACTATTGTATGTATTATACAACATAAAATCAAAAATCTTAAGGCTGAAATATCCAGAAAACTGTTTTAAAAAAATCATTTAAAAAAAAGGTTCCTGTCTGTAATCCAGCTCATGTCAAAACTTTTGTACGTTACAGACAATTTTCAGAACTGTAATATTTTCCACTAAGCATTTTACTGAGTAAGCTGAAATTGAAAGCATGTATGAATCCAACCCCTTTCTCAATTTCATCTATTTTTACCCATGGACATAAAGATTAACATCCGTATAGAGTGGACAGATCAATGAGCAAAAGACATTCACTTGAGGTTCATACGCAAGTTTAGGTAAGAAAAATATGGAACTTAATGGCCTGTCAAACTTTCCATTCTTTCTGTACTGATGAAGCACAAGTCCTCACATCTTTCTTTTTCTTCTCCCAAATTGTTTGAACCTGGTCACCTTACTTTATTGTGCTGTCTATTATAGTAGTTTTAAGTAATGTATTTTTTCCCCTCAACTTCTCATATTATGAAGTGTAAAGTCAGCTTGGAAAATCATCCTTACGTTTTGCACAGCGTGGCATGAAGGATATTTTACAGCTTTGTTACGTATCTGCTGTTTTTTCTACTTTTCCTCACCCCCTTGTGTTGGCTCTGTCTTTGGCTCTGTGATATATATATATATATGTATATATACTAGCTGAAAGTACCCGTGCTTCGCTACGGAAGGCAGAACGCTAAGCAATATGGCAATAAGCAGTAAGCACTGAGCAGGACTGGATGATCAGAGATCAGAACGTAACGTCAACAAATAACGTACTACCCCTTTGTAGTACCGATACAGGGCAAACTACTTTGAAAATAATTTGTATCGTGCATCTAACATGTAATAAGAAACAATGTAGTAAGTTTCATTAGGATCCGTACTGTTATTTCGAAGAGTTTACAATGCGTGAGAAATCGCGTTTTTCGCGAGTTAGCCGCGATCCAGGGCGAATTTTTCAAAACCCTTTCTTAGTGAGCGCCTAAGACCCAAGAGGAAGTTATGTTCCAAATTTCATTGCAATCCGTTCAGTGGTTTTTGAGATTTCGTGATATATATATATATATATATATATATATATATATGTGTGTGTATATATATATATATAATGTATATATATACACACACACACACACACTGTGGCTACGTTTTCTCTTTTTTGTTTATTTTATACTTTTATTTATTTAGTTACAGTTCCATCTACACAAGATGGAAATCATTAGATATGACAGAGACACACTTATATCTTTTCGTGTACAATGCACTCACCTTTCGCCGTTTTTAAACCCGGACCCATGCTGGCCGAGCGAGATCCTGAGGGAGAACAAAGGACGCGACCCATACCGGCGTCCGCGAGAAAAAAACAAGCCGGCGTCAGGAACAGGCTGAGGGCACACGCACACCGCGCTCCCTTACCTAGTATCCGGTTAGCCAACGTCCAGACTCTGGAAAACAAGCTTGACGACCTCAGGGCAAGGGTCAAGTTCCAGAAAGACATTGGCTGAACCCAGCGGTACCGGACCACGCCATCCAGCCGGCCGAGTTTTTCTCGGTTTACCGCATGGACAGAACACTGGAGTCGGGGAAGTCAAGAGGAGGTGGCGCGTGTCTGATGGGGAACGACCACTGGTGCGACAGCAAGAGCATCGTTCCCCTCTCACGCTCCTGCACACCAAACCTGGAACTACTGACCATCAAATGTCGGCCCTTTTATCTACCTCCGGCATTCAGCTCAGTTATAGTCAGTGCCGTTTATATTCCACCTCAAGCAGACACGGACACTGCAGTATGGGACTTACATGAGACAATAACACTTCACCAAACACAGCATCGGGACGCTGCGCTCATTGTGGTAGGAGATTTTAACAGTGCCACCCTCAAGCGCGCACTACCTAACTTTCATCAGCACATCACCTGCCCCACCAGGGGCGAAAGGACAATGGACCAAAGTTACACACCATTCAAATACAGCTACAAGGTACAATCACGTCGACCGTTTGGGAAATCGGACCATGCCGACCTCTTCCTCGTGCCTGTTTACAAACAAAGGCCGAAACAGGAAGCTCCGGTTCAGAGGGAGGTCGCTCGCTGGACCGACCAATCGGTGGCCGCTCTGCAGGACGCTTTGGATGATGCAGACTGGGACATGTTCAGGCGCAGCTCTGATGACGTCAACACGTTTACGGAAGCGGTTGTGGGATTCATCGGGAAATTAGCGGATGATACGGTGCAAAAAAAACACCATCAGAACGTTTCCCAACCAGAAGCCGTGGGTGGATAAAACCATCCGTGACGCTCTGAGATCCCGCTCCGTTGCCTATAACATGGTTCTCGCCACCGGGGACATGGATGAGTACAAGTCTGCGTCTTAGTGTTCTCAGAGCGGTGAAGGATGCAAAGCGGTGCTACGGGAGGAAACTAGAGTCACAGTTCCAACATGGTGGCTCTAGGAGCCTGTGGCAGGGACTAAGAACAATCACAGACTATAGAACACCATCTTCTAGAATGGTGAATGCAGACGCTTCTCTGGCAGACGAGCTAAACACCTTTTACACTCGTTTTGAGGCTGCAGCTAACCACGCTAGCGGCGCTAGTGGCACAAACAGCATGCACACCGAGAGAGCCGGAGAGGCTGCACTGACCAGCTAGCACCGGTGTTCACTGAGATATTCAACCTCTCACTGGAACAGTTTGTTGTCCCCTCATGTTTCAAACAGTCCACCATTGTTCCTGTCCCAAAGAAACCCCAGCCCGCCTGCCTTAACGACTATCGCCCTGCCTCAGTAGTGATGAAGTGCTTTGAGAGACTGGTCAGAGACTTCATCACTGCATCACTACCAGACACACTGGACCCATTACAGTTCGCGTACCGTCAGAATCGTTCTACTGAGGATGCCATTGCTCATCTCCTCCACACCACAATGAGCCACCTGGACCACAGAAATGGGAATTATACAAAGATGCTGTTTGTTGACTACAGTTCAGCATTTAACACCATAATTCCCTCCACACTCACCTCTAAGTTGGAGGTCCTGGGACTCAGCCTGCCGCTGTCAATGGATCTCTAACTTCCTGACAGACAGACCACAAGCCGTACAGGTGGGCAAACACACCTCATCCACCCTCACCTTCAGCACTGGAGCTCCCCAGGGTTGTGTTCTGAGCCCCCGCTGTACTCACTGTACACATACGACTGTTTGGCCACTTCCAACTCCACCACCATCATCAAGTTTGCTGACGACACTGTTGTGGTGGGCCTGATCTCCAACAACGATGAGACAGCCTACCTACAGGAGGTTAAAAACCTGGAGAGATGGTGCCATGGGAACAACCTTCTCCTGAACGTCCGCAAGACTAAGGAGTTGATCGTGGACTTCAGCAGGAAGCAGGAGCGGTCATACGAACCGCTAAACATCAACGGGACCCCAGTGGAGAGAGTGGACAGTTTCCGGTACCTAGGTGTTCACATCACACAGGACCTGTCTTGGTCCTGTCACACCAACACCCTGTTGAAGAAGGCCCGGCAGCGTCTGTACCATCTGAGACGCTTAAGGGACTTTAAACTACCCTCTCAGGTGCTAAAGACCTTCTACACCTGCACCATTAAGAGCGTTCTGACGGGTAGCATCACTTCCTGGCTCGGGAACAGCACCATGCAGGACAGGCGAGCCCTCCAGAGGGTGGTGCATTCAGCTGACTGTACCATCCACACAGAGCTCCCTAACCTGCAGGACATCTACAGCACGTGGTGCAGGACCAGAGCCAGGAAGATTATGAAGGACCTCAGCCATCCTAACAATGGACTCTTTTCTTTGTTGCGTTCAAGGAAACGCTTTCGCTCCCAGAAAGCGAACACAGAGAGAACGAGGAGGAGCTTCTTCCCGCAGGCCATTCGGAGTTTAAACCAGGAAACACCCAGGATCTAAAAACTGGCCCACTCTCTCCATCATCACACTTTTTCTCTGCACATATTTCTCTTTCCGCACTACGACGCTTTATGGACAATCACATAAACCACCTTAAATTGTTTACTGATTTACTGTTTACTTCCATAATCATATTTTGTATATACATCTTTTTTTTCTCATATATATATATATATATATATATATATATATATATATATATATATATCTTTATAGTTTTTACTTTATTTATCCGCCTTCTTTTTCTTTGTTTTTATTTTTCTCCCCATCCTATTCCCTCATGCCGGACCATCGTAAAAAGCATTTCACTGCATGTCGTACCGTGTATGTATGTGTATGTGACAAATAAAATGTGATTTATTTTTTTTATTTTATTTTGATTTATGTGTGTGTATGTATGTATATGTATGTTTGTATGTATGTGTATGTGTGTATATGTATGTATATATGTATATGTCCTGGAAAAAAGGACCAATGAAGAGCAAGAGCCTGACCAGAGGATGCAGTTTAAAAGCAGCCAACTGAAGCACTGCCGGGGGGGCAGCTCACCTGATTTGAGAACAGGTGAGAACGTCCACGCACCTACATTTCACCACATATCACCATTGTTTAGACACCCTACGTTAGAGGGCAGGGGCCACCCCTTGTAGGAACGTAACAAGCTTTCTACAAAATTTTTCATTTACCTTTTAATATGCATGAACAATTCCAATTAGTTATTCACATACAATTGCGGTAATGCAGTAGCTTGGGCCTGAATATAAACATATAAGTTTAATGCTTGATGGTAATTTAAATGGCATTAATTGCTATAAATTTATTATAACCAAATAAACTGTCTATTATATACTTAAATTCAGTGTTTTCAGTAAGCAGCTTCTTCTTCGTCTTCTTCTTCTTCTTCTTCTTCTTCTTCTTTCAGCTTCACCCATTAGGGGTTGCCACAGTGGCTCATCCGTCTCCACACCCCCCTGTCCTCTACATCTGCCTCTGTCACACCAACTACCTGCATGTAGGTCTTCCTCTTTTCCTCCTTCCTGGTAGCTCCATACTCAGCATTCTCCTACCGATATACCCCATGGCCCTCCTCTGCACATGTCCAAACCATCTCGATCTCGCCTCCCTCACCTTGTCTCCAAAACGTCCTACATTCGCTGTCCCTCTAATAAACTAATTTCTAATCTTGTCCATCCTCGTCACTCCCAACGAAAACCTTAACATCTTCAGCTCTGCTACCTCCAGCTCCACCTCCTGTCTTTTACTCAATAACACTGTCTTTAAACCATACAACATCGCAGGTCTCACCGCAGTCCTATAAACTTTCTCTTTCACTCTCGCAGATACCCTTCTATCACAATTCACTCCTGCCACTCTTCTCCACCCACTCCACCCTGCCTGCACTCTTTTCTTCACTTCTCTAACACACTCTTTATTGCTTTGCACTGTTGACCCCAGATACCTGAACTCCTCCACCTTCTCCACCTCTTCTCCCTGCAACCGCACCACTCCTACTGCCCTTCCTCTCATTCACACACATGTACTCTGTCTTACTCCTACTGACTTTCATACCCCTTCTCTCCAGCGCATATCTCCACCTCTCCAGGCTCTTCTCAACCTGCTCCCTACTCTCACCACAAATCACAATATCATCCGCAAACATCATAGTCCACAGATACTCCTGTCTGACCTCGTCTGTCAACCTGTCCATCACCACTGCAAACCGGAAAGGGCTCAGCGCCGATCCTTGATGCAGTCCAACCTTCACCTTGAACCAGTCTGTTGTTCCTACTGCAAACGTAACTGCTGTCACACTGTCCTCATACATGTCCTGCATGACCCTCACATACTTCTCTGACACACCTGACTTCCTCATACAATACAACTCCTCTCTCGGCACCCTATTGTACGCTTTCTCTAAATCCACAAACACACAATGCAACTCCTTCTGACCTTCTCTATACTTCTCCATCAACATTCTCAAAGCAAATAATGCGTCTGTGGTTCTCTTTCTCTGCATAAAACCATTCTGTTGCTTGCAGATGGTTACCTCTTCGCTCAGCTTGACTTCCACTACTCTTTCCCCTAACTTCATGGTGTGACTGATCAACTTAATTCCCCTGTAGTTACTGCAGGTCTGCACATCTCCCTTATTCTTAAAAAAACGGTACCGGCACACTCCTTCTCCATTCCTCAGGCATCCTCTCACCTTCCAGAATCTTGTTATACAATCTGATTAAAAACTCCACTGCCATCTCTCTTCAACATTTCCATGCTTCTACCGGTATGTCATGTGGTCTTACCGACTTTCCACTCTTCATCCTCTTAATAGCTGCTCTCACTTCCTCCTTACTGTTCCTATACAGTTCCTGCTTCACCATCTCTACACCATCCAACCTTCTCTCGCTCTCATTTTCCTCGTTCATCAGCTGCTCAAAACACTCCCTCCATCTTCTCAACACACTCTCCTCACTAGTCAACACATTTCCATCTCCACCCTTTATTGCCCCTCTAACTTGCAGCACATCCTTCCCAGCTCTGTCCCTCTGCCTGGCCAATCTGTAAAAATCCTTTTCTCCCTCCTTAGTGTCCAACTTCTCATACAGCTCCTCATATGCCTTTTCCTTGGCTTTCGCCACATCCCTCTTTACCTGCTGCTGCATCTCCTTGTACTCCTGCCTACTTTTCTCATCGCTCTGTCGATCCCAATTCTGTTTCGCCAGCCTCTTTCTCTTTATGCTCTCCTGCGCTTCCTCATTACACCACCACGTCTCTTTATCTTCCTTTCTATTTCCAGATGTCACACCAAGTACCTTTCTAGCTGTCACCCATATCACTTCAGCAGTAGTTGCCCAAATTCTTCCCTGAATCTCACACTACAGTCTTTCTCCTTCAGTTTCCACCATCTTATTCTTCTTTCAGTCCTCACTATCCTCGTCTTCTTCACCTCCAAAACCATCCTACAGACCACCATCCGATGCTGTCTAGCTACACTGTCCCCTGCCAACACCTTACAGTCTCCAATCTCCTTCAGGTTGCATCTCCTACATAGAACATAGTCCACCTGTGTGCACCTTCCATCACTCTTATGTCACCCTATGCTCCTCCTTCTTCTTAAAATACGTAATCACCACTGCCATTTCCATCCTTTTAGCAAAATCTACCATCTGCCCTTCCACATTCCTCTCCTTAAGGCCATACCTTCCCATCACCTCCTCATCACCTCTGTTCCCTTCACCTACATGCCCATTGAAATCTGCCCCAATCACCAATCGTTCATTCCTAGGTACACCATCTACCACTTCATCTGATTTACTCCAGAATTTTTCCTTCTCCTCCATCTCACAGATGACAGCATAAGACCTGATGACATTTATCATCACCCCTTCAACTTCCAGCTTCACATTCATCACCCTATAACAAACTCTCTTTACCTCCACTACACTCTTACTAAACTCTTCCTTCAGAATCACACCTACACCATTTCTATTCCATCCACACCATGATAGAACAGTTTAAACCCACCTCCAATGTTCATGGTCTTACTCCCTTTCCACTTGGTCTACTGAACACACAACATGTCTACCTTTCTCCTCTCCATCATATCAGCTACCTCTCTCCCTTTACCAGTCATAGTGCCAACATTTTAAATACCAACCGTAACCGCTACTCTCCTACACTTCTTCTTTCCCTGCAATCTCTGTAGACATCTTCCTCCTCTCCTTCTCCTCCTTCAGCCAACAGTAGCCCAATTTCCACCGCTACCCTGTTGGCTAACGATACCTGTGGCGGTCGTTGGTAACCCGGACCTCGACCGATCCGGTATGAATTTCTTAATCGTGATCCGCATGTTCGATTTGGCACATGTTTTACGCTGGATGCCCTTCCTAATGCAACCCTCCCCATTTATCCGGGCTTGGGACCGGCACTAAGAGTGCACTGGCTTGTGCAACCATAATGGCTGGGTTAAGTTTTAAGTAAGCAGCTGCTACACTGAAATTAACTGACAAGTTGAAACTTATTTTTTTATAGTTCTGTTTATTATATTCTATGGTTGCCAAATATACGATTATTAAAACTTTTTTAGATACACTATATGGACAAGTTTGTGGAAATTTTTTTGTGGACAAACTTTTATCATGAAATTTGAATATCGAACAGTATGAGATATTTGCGGTATCAAAATTCTGCAAATGAATGTAATTATTAAAAAGAAACATTTGTGGACAACTGAACATAAGATTCGTATCTGCTTTGTATCAATCTACATTTAGTCTTCAATTGTTTTGATAATAATCTCCACTCTCCTGGGAAGATATTCCATTAAGGTATGGAGGGTGCTTGTGGAGATTTGTGCTAATTCAGCCACAATGGTGTTTTAGAAAAGCAAAGGTGGTAAATTCAGGTACTGGGTGCAGTCAGCATTACAATTCATCCCAATGGTTTTTAGTAGGGTTGAGGTCAGAGCTCTATATCAGGCCACTCATGATCTTCCACTCAAACCCATTTATAAATTATTTTCATTGACCTGGCTTTGTCATGCTGGAACCGGTTTGGGTCTCCTATTTCAAGCGAAAGGGAAATTAAATGCTTCAATATCCTATACAACTGTATGCCTCCAACTTTGTGGTAACAGTTGGCGGAAGAACCACATATGGCTGGAAAAGTCAGGTGTCCCAATACTTCGCCTATACAGTCTAATTCTTTTCCAGATCATTTTACTTATTATAAGAAATTATTTCCAGACAAAATATTTCCTAGAAAAAAAGTTCTGCCAGTAGAATAATACTATCGAAAGCATCATCTTAAATGTCTACAAATAGGTTTAATAATCTTATATTGGGTTCATTGTAGAATTAGAAAATGAAATACAGGATTAAGTTGACTCTACTCAGGAGGTTTTTACTTGCTAAGATGCCCTTTTATATTCAGCCTGTTGTGTTTTGTTTGCTTTTCTCTCAGACAAAGCAAAGTTGTCGAGTTTGAGTCAGCTGTCTATAGACATAACAATGACACAGACAGTTTTGGAAGACTGAGAGTAGAAGAAGAAGAAGAAGAAGAAGAAGAAGAAAAGTGTAAGATTGAATGCGCTTCATCTTTGTTCTCATGGATTATTCATGTGCATTTATATTCTTACTGTGTTTCGCTCCAGTAAGGAAATCATCTTGAAGAGATGCATCATTAATTCAGCTCTCCTCCTGACTGAGAGACTAATTCAGTTCACACTGCTTGACTCATATCCTGGATAAATGCCCTTTACTGCTGAGCTTCAGTGTGCTGGGGTTCCCTCAATGTTAGAGCTGGTCCAGAGTTTCCCTCTATTCCAAATTATGAATAAGGGTATTGAAATTTATAAGATCATCTGAGCATATACTCAGATACTCAGCAGATACTGTACTAATGACTCCTTTGAGCTGATGCATTAGTTATGTTGTCCATTATATGGATGTTATAACTAAAAAACCTGGTTATATACAGAGCAAGCATTTTTTTTCCAAACCAAGAACAACATTTTACAGAATGAAGGTGGGTCACCCAAAAGCCTGATTGTTTGATGATAAGGTCCAAACTTCCCACTTTATTCAGCATGCATTTTGATCTATTGTAAGCAAGCACCTCAGGCATTGATTCCTCATGTAGGCAAGAAATTTTATAATTATGTGCCCTTAGTGGTTAAAGATCATTTGCATATTTATATTTATATATATATATATATATATATATATATATATATATATATATATAACATTTAGTGTGTGAACCTCCAGACCTACAAAACAGCAGGTTATAAAGAAATGCTTCAGATTCATTTTATCATTTACTTTCTTCCCAGTTCAGTCTTCAAGTAGCTGAAAGTATGGATATACCTTTCCTGGCTTGCCTTCATCCTATAGTACCATTGTGATTCATGAAAGCATGATTTTTGGACCAAGCCACCTTCATGGTTGAATTCTGATAATCACATGCCCATTGTAGGAGCTTTTAGCAGGAATCAGAATGAGCAATCTGACCGTCTGAGGATATGCAGCCTGACACCTTTTGAATATAATACAGTAAATCTTCTGTGAGATTGGACCAGGTGGGCTAGTCTTTATTTTCTACCCATATCAGTTAGCCTTAGACACCCACAAACTTTTTTTTATTTTTTATTTGTTGTCCTTCCTTAGACCACTTGGTGTCGGTACTAACCAATGCATACCATTAACACGCCACAAGACCTGGCATTTCGCTCTGAATCAGTTGTCTAGCAGTCACAACCTGTCAAAATAACTCAGATTCTATCTTGAAATACTAACTGTTTCTTGCTTTTTACAGGTCCAATTTGAATGAGATAACCAGCCACTAGCTGGTCAGTGTATGTGTAAGACAAATGCTAACATTTCAGATGGACTAGTTATATCCTTTTGGACTTTCAGACACTAGTGGCTGTGACAGTGTTATAATATTTTTAACATTCATACTTCGAGATAACAGACATGCTTGAATTGGAATTTGTAAGTAATGGCATGTTCAGTGTTTATTAATTTTCAGTAACTGATTTGTCCTAGTCAGATTCACTGGAATATTGTAGGCAAGACATGAATACACACAGAGGAGTTGCCAGTCCATCACTGGCTGCCGTACACAAGTACGTTCACACCTAGGGTAAATTTTCCGCAGCCAATTAAACCTAACAGCATGTTTTGGGGAAATGGATGGAAACCAGAGATTTTACTGGGCGATTACTGGGGGTGCAAACAATGCTACTCACTGTACTAGCATACCAATTCTAATGACCACTAACCAATATCAAACTCTCTGGTTACTGTTAAGACAGAAGCAGGCATTGTGGCTATTATAATCCATTTTTAACTGGTTGCTTTTAATGATAATTTTATTGTCAAAGCCATAGTTATGCCTGCAGTTTATTTGTGGAATGACCTTATTTCTGAGATCTGTGAGTATGATGAACCCAAGGACAACCCTTTATGCTCATCATTCATAATGAATGCCAGTGTCTGGAATTCCACCTAAATGCCAAGTCTTTTTTTTTACTGAAATCAGGTGGCTTTGTGTTGATACGGAATCCACCCCGTATCATTGTCCAGCTGTGGTTCTGTCAAAACTCTTGAATATTAAGAGATATAAAGAAATATTATCGCACTGTATGTGCATTTAACCATTTATTCAGTCAATCATTCAATAATTCATCCATTCATTGTCCGGACGGACGGACGCTAACACTTTTATCATCCCTTTCTGTGGCTCTTGCAAGTCCTCCTATTTTATTTCTTATTATTTTATTTTTTTTATCTGTTCAAGGCACTGGGCCAGGGGTGAACAGGTGGTAAGATACATGGGGCTTATGCTAATCAATTTCACTCAAGGCTAACTCCTTCAGGGAGCATTTATCCAAGCTTAAAATGAAATTTGCAGTATGGCCAATTGCTTAATGTGGCACCAAAAGGACAGTATCCTTTCCTTTTGCTTTAATGAGATCGGTTTCAAAATCTTTAGAAGAACTTTAACCTTCATTGCATAATCATCAGCTGAGGTGTATTCTGAAATAGTTTTCACAAATTATTTCCCATTTTGCTATAGCAACAGAACCTGTGATTTCTGATGTGCCACTTGGATGTGAAGCCAATCTAATATTCAAAGTGTGACAAAGCAATTGAACATGCACACATAACATAATACCAGAAGTGGTACAAAAAAAGTAGGTTTATGTCAAGTCTTTTTTAAATAGGAAGAGTTTTTGTTATGCTGACTTTATTTTTAACCCAGTTAATAATAATCATAAATCATACAAAATGTCTAGTTGTGGTCCAGTGCAGCCTGCATTGTACAATCAAATCTACATTTTCTCTGTATTTTGTTTCAAATTTTTTGTATATGTAAACGAGCAAGAAAGGAAGAGAGTGAGAGACAGAGATGCTGGCAGACGAGATCACACAGACGGAGCCCACTGAGACAGAATCCTCATTAACCCCCTTGTCCTTGGCCATTGTGTTTGTCTGGAATCATTTAGCTTGAGAACAAGATGTGATCAGTGATGAAATGAACATGCAGCCTGGATTAGGGAACAAAGGGGGAGATTTTAAAAGATGTAAAAAAAAAAAAAATAAAAAAAGGAGACATGAGGTATGAAACTGAGTTTATAAATCAACAGGTATAACCAAAAAGAAAGAGAACAGGTATACAAAAGAAGGTAGAATGTTGTATAGTATTAAATGTATAGTATTACTCTATATACACTGGTCATTATGACCACCTGCCTAATATTGTGTTGGTCCCCCTTTTGCTGCCAAAAAAGCATTAACAGCATGAGCTTTTTCAGCAGTTTCAGCTACAGGAGCTCGTATGTTGGATCGGACCAGCCTTCGCTCCCCACGTGCATCAGTGAGCCTCGGTCGCCCATGACCCGGTCACCGGTTTACCACTGTTCCTTTTTTGGAGCACTCTTGATAAATACTGACCACTGCAGACCAAGAACATCCCACAAGAGCTGCAGTTTTGGAGATGCTCTAAACCAGTCATCTAGTCATCACAATTTGGCCCATGTCAAACTCATTCAAATACTTACGGTCACCCATTTTTCCTGCATCTCACATCAATTTTGAGGTCAAAATGTTTACTTTCTGCCTAATATATCCCACCCACTAACAGTTGCCATGATGAAGAGATAACCAGTGTTGTTCACTTCACCGCTCATAATGTTATAATGTCATAATGTTTTGGTTGGTGTATGTACATTAATACATGGACACTTTGGTAAAATGTGTCAGATGTTGCGCTTGTGTCATGTACTTCTTCTTCTTCTTCTTCTTCTTATTATAGTTTTTTGTTCTTATTGTTGTAATTCATTTTCTTAACATTCCAAACTAGCATGATGTGGAACTACTGAAATATGACTCTATGCTCAATGCTTCGCCAAGTCCATATAACATGCTACATACCGTATACATCCAATTGAAAGGTTTTCCTACTGGTGTAAACAATATGACTTTTTGCACAGTCAGCTAGAAGCTTCTATTTTTGGATCTACCCAAAGAGTGTCCTTGGCAGCATTTTCTGTACATTGGGAGTTGGTTGATGGTTTGCCTCAGGGGACACATGGTCAACTAGTATTGCAGTGAGATTTGTACCTGTTGCTAAAATATTTTTGAAAGCAGATATGATGTGGCTTGCACTAAAGACAGGAGCGATTTTTTACAGGCAGAAACACTAATAAATTTCAGTTATTATTTGTTGTTTGTTAATGTGCCATGTCTGTCAGAGTTCCAACGCTATTAATTTCCTAAATTATTACTTTGTCCCAGAGGGCTGTCCAGCTCTGCTAGTGACAACAATTGCCATTGGTTAAAAAAAAATAATTCATGCCAAACTTTTCCAATGTTTGGGATAACAGCCATTGGGTGCAGATGCCACACTTCCATGCTTTCCACTGCACTATTGTATTGTTATAGTTAGGTCTACATGAGTTTCTGTACAAGGCTTAAAGTTTGAGTAGCCTTAATGATTGGTGTATCTGATTATCACAACATTGTAATCCAGACAAACTACTATCACTGAATCAACATACAACATTTTAGACTACCCTCAATTTTAGCAGGTTGCAGTGTTCTGATCTCATGCCTGGATGCCACAAATGCCCTGTGCATGTGCCACCACACTATCCACTCAGTCATCGAAGAATATATCACACTGACTGTCTCTCTTTATTTAAGCACTGCTACCAAGCCGACTCCATTCATTAGAATGGTCCTATGTTTCTGTCTATGAAATGAGAAATCTCTACTTGTCATATTTCAGAAAGTCTCTTAGTTCCAGCAAACCCAGGGGAACTACTGCTGTAGCTTCTGTCGGCAAGACTAACATACTTATGAGGAGTTGCTACTGCACACTGCAGCCTGGATGAATCCATGTGATGAGTAAATTAACATCCACTGCATGTAGAGCTTGTGTGGTATATTCTGTAGCATTCTAATCAAATCTTGCTTAATGCCAACAGATAAAGAAGGATTAAGTAAAGTAAGGGTTGAACTTTTAATTCGAAATAATTGTCATATGCATTACACAGATCCACAAACTTTAACCAGCCAGAATTAGTGCCCATCCCACTAGAAGAATGAGAGGCACTCTTGCAGCAGAAATCCCTGACACAGAGCACATTATGTATGGTGTGTGTGTGTGTGTGTGTGTGTGTGTGTGTGTGTGTGTGTGT
>JAAIIK010000059.1:3190910-3216727 GCA_014706435.1 Silurus glanis | reverse complement strand
TCACAAAAGTGAGTACACCCCTCGCATTTCAGCAATCATTTTTGTATATCTTCTCAAGGGACAATACTATATGTTCAGCTTGTATAGCAGTAGAGATTTACTGTCCTCTAAAAAAATAACTCAATATACGGCCATTATTGTCAAAATAACTGGCAACAAAAGTGAGTACACCCTAAATGGTGATAGCTGTATGTTGCTTAATCATGCAAAGCCATGTAATATTCATAATTTTGTCTGCTTGACAGGACCATACAAATTTGTGTATCTTGTATTAAAGCAGTTAAAATTTGGTGCTTTGAGTACAATTCTCTCATACTGACCACTGGATGTTCAACACGGCACCTCATGAGAATTTGAATTGTTGGTCTCCACAAAAATGGCAGAGGCTATAAGAAGATAAGAAATGTCCTAAAAACTAAGTTACAGTACAGTGGCCAGGGTCATACAGAGGTTTTCCAAGACAGTTTCCACTCAGAACAGGCCTCACAATTGTCCATCAAAGAAGTCGAATCCTCGTGTTGTGTGTCAGGTGCAGAAGCTGCTTCAAAAAAACAGACTCATGAGTGCTGCCAGCATTTCTTTAGAGGTTGCAGAAGCAGGAGGTCCACTTGGCTCACTATGGCTCAGGTCATACGTCGATCAACAAGTCGGTTTGCAGGCTGTCGTCCCAGAAGGAAGCCTCAGCATGTGTGTTGACACACTGGTGAGGAGCACCAAGAAAATTTTCTTGACTACAGTCAAGCATGGTGGTGGTTGCATTATGGTCTTGGGCTGCATAAGGGCTGCTGGTACTGGGGATCTGTGGCTCATTGGGAAAAAAACTTGGATTCCAACATTTACTGTGACATTATGAAGCAGAACATGATGCCCTCCCTTCAGAAACTGGGCTGAACAGCAGTTTTTTAACAAGATAACGACCCCAAACACACTACCAAGATGACAACTGCCTTGCTGAGGAAGATGAAGGTGAATGCGATGGAGTGGCCAAGTATGTCTCCAGAACTGCACCCTATTCATCACCTGTGGGGCATCATAAAGCACCATGTGTCTAACATACAGCAGCCCTGTGATGTCATTATGGAGGTGTGGAAGAGGATGCCGGCAACAACTTGTTCAGCTCTGGTGAATTCAATGCCCAGCAGGATTAAGGCAGTGCTGGATACCAATGGTGCTCACACAAAATATTCAGTTTTGACATGTACTTAGGGTTTACTCACTTTTGTTGGCAGTTATTTTGACAATAATGGCTGTATTTTGAGTTATTTTCAGAGGACAGTAAATTTGTACTGCTATACAAGCTGCACATTGACTACTCTAATATATCCAAGATTCATTTCTATAGTATTGTCCCTTAGAACAGTGGTCCCCAACCTTTTTTGCACATGACCAACATAAAAACTGATATTTTCTAAATATTATAATAATCATGAATCCACTGTGTTGTTTGTTTATTTTGCTAGCTTGGGGGTTTGAATTTAGTGGTAATGTAATATGTGTTACCGGCCGGAGCAGCCCCTTTAAGAAGGTAGAGAGTGTAGGTAAGACATTTGACCAAGACATCATGACATGCATCAAGAGTGAGTCATAGACAGATGTGGCGGAGAGAATCCGGTAATTTTCCAAAATAAAACATTTGGAATTAGATAATAAATAAAACTGAAATAATGTAAGTTATGTATTCTTTCTGTGCGGCCTGGTAGCAATAGACCTACCGACCGGTGCTGGTCTGCGGCCCGGGGGTTGGGGACCACTGCCTTAGAACATATAATAAAATGGTTGGCAAAATGTGAGGGGTGTACTGTAAAATACTGGGGAAAAAAAAAAAAAATATATATATATATATATATATATATATATATATATATACATATGTATCTATATATATATATGTCTCCAGGAAGATGCAGCTCTACCTCTGCCATTAATCTATATACTTTGTGACTCTCAGGACACACCTTGCTCTCCATTGTGTTGTGATTAGTCATATTCATGTAGCAGCAGTGGTGCTGAGAGAATGGGCTTGAGAAACAGTTTAGCAAGGAGAAATCAATCTACATATCAAATAATGGTCACAAAAAGTATCTCCAGCAAGGCAGACTATACTAATCCATCTGATGGTGTGTAGGTCTCTTTTGCAGAGGAATCAGTGTCCTAAGGTCTTGGATCTATTGCTTGCACTAGATATGCCGGTATGGAGATAATGAGCAATTACTAATCTGGCATCTATGACCACCAGTGAGGAAAGGTTTGTATTAGTGGTTATCTTGTGACTTCAGGCAGACTTTCTCGTACTCAGTAACCTTCTTTATGGTCTGCCGTGTGCTTGAGGGGACAAGCAGAGAGGAAACAATATCTGCAGAGCATCAAAATTTATTCATATATTACTCTGTGGCCTCAATGGAAGGTTTTGGCATAGTTTTGCATGCAAGTCTCAATTTGACAGAATCTTGACTCTGAGTGTGGTCTACAAAATATTACATTAACAATACCGTGATAGCATATGTGGTGTGTCATGTTCATTCAACCAACAGTTTATAATCCATTTACAGGTAAAGATATTTCTGATACCAGTAATGGGAGTTTAATCGGGCAGGAATTGTAAGATGAACTGTAACCTACACGTGTAACTTATTAGCTTAGATAACGTAATGCTGTAGCTGTAAGTGATAAAACACAATTTTATTACAAAATTTTGTTCCATGGATTATGCAAACTGCTTGTAGCAAGACTCAATCTCTGGATTATTTGGTCAATGAAACAACAATGGAACAATGAGAAATCTGGACACTATACACTTGTGGTTTTTAAGTGTTTTAAAATCCTTGTTTACAAGTGGTATACCTCAATCTGAAACCATGGAGCCATATATTCTTCATGAATAGCATTTTTCATGAAGAATATATGGCACCATGGTTTAAGATTGAGGTACACCACTTGCAAACAAGGCTTTTAAAACAGTTAAAAACACGTAGTACTGTATTCTATCAAAAACTCTACCTGGACATGCAAGTGTAGAAGAATTGCTGCTGTTTTTCAGGGGAAGTGTGATCACACCAAATATAGATTTGATTTGGATTTCTCTTCTATTCATTTACTTTACATTTTGTTAATTGATAAAAGTGACCTATTAAGAAAGCATTCTTATTTTATAGCATTTTGCAAACATGCCTAAAACGTTTTGCACAAAAACGTACTGCCCTTTGTTTTTTTTACAAACCACATAACAAAAACACGTTGTTGTTTTTTTTTTTTTTTTTTTTTTAAATCATGTTGCTTTGTTTTATGATATACATATATAATGTGATATTAATATTTGAGGTGATTTTTCACAAAACTGTTGCTTGGACATACAGTATGTTAATAGGTCTATAAGGCTTAAAAATGTGTGCGCGCTCGTGCATGTGCGTTTGGGCGCACACAGAGAGAGAGAGAGAGAGAGAGAGAGAGAGAGAGAGAGAGCGCGCGCGCGAGCGAGCGAGCGAGAGAGTGAGCGAGCGTGCGCGCGCGCGACCATACTGCTCCTTGCACACACGCAACCAAGTCGCGAGACCAACCTGGAAATCGCGCGACAGAAATTATCCCACACAGACGCTTCTTCACTTGGTTTTATATTGCATGTTTTTACAAAAAAAAGTTTTATTTTATTTTTATTTTTTTTTTTACCCAAGTGTTATTTATTTAGCCATTGATATTGCTATTTAGTAAAAATTAGAATGAAGGCAAAAAACAGGGACCAAAGCTTATCCGACTCCAGAGAACTCGATGGATCCTACGACCAGCTTACTGGTAAGTTTGGAAGTTTGTTTTGCAAAAAAAAACAACAATAAAGCATGCAGTTTTTCTAAATAAATAATACTAAAATATATCGATAAATAAATAAATAAATCTTTCTCTCTATATATGTTTTTTTTTATATTTAGCAAAACATTTTTCACAATGAACTGCATGTTTTGTTGTTTGTGCACATATAGGACGCCGGCATGCTCAGTTCTGTGGATGTATGAATGTGTTTTTTATTAATCAAATGCTTCTGTTCTTTGCTGACCTGGCTTCATAGCACTGATTGATTGCTTTTGCACGTGTGAACATGTTGGTCGCGTATTTTCCTCAGAACAACCCATGAGAGATTCCTTTTGCACCTATATGATCTTGTGAATAGTGGCAGATTATTCCACATGAGATGCACTGAATCTTAAAGGGATGCATTCCAGAAGATGAAGTGAATAGAGTGGATGCAAGAATAGCAAAACATTGGTTTTTATGATCCAGAGGTCCAAAAGCATTTAGAATTTGCACAGCATTATTGGAGATAGAGTGCAGTGTAAATTTGTGGACAGTGATCATGGATATCTCACTCCTAACAAGGGTCATCCTTGTATATGTATATCATATCTGGGTATTCTTGACCTTTCTGTTTATGTATGTTAGACTCGTGATTTTTTGAAACGTTGCAGTTCTGACTTCAGGCATCAATGTACACATTTAGGATTGTAAAATGGTAAACTCTTCTATAATACCAGGAATGTGTACTTGAAAATGTTTTATAGATGATGTTCTAAAGACATCTTGGTAATATAATAATGAACCTGATTCAACCAAGAAAAAAAGACACACTATTGTCTAGGAGATTATTGAATTGAATCTACCTCAAGATGTTCCTTAAACTCCCAATTTCAACAGATGAAGTTGTGCTTTGTGTTTATTGCATTATTTGTGAGCAGAATACTCTGCATTTTATCTACCACCATTTTATTGATCTATCAAGGAGGTAACTTTTGACATGACAATTCCACTGAACTGCTTTCCACTGAGTGCATTCATTGCATGGGATTGTAAGCACATAAAATGTGATGTATTATCTTTATTTGCCTGAAGCAAACCATCATTCTGCTACAGTATACTTGAAAATGGGCATTTGTGTGACTGCATCAGATTGTATTCTCTATAATTAGACTGGGCAAACCTATTAATTACTTTCTCTCACCATCATATTCACATTGGCTTTCCTGATATTATATTACTGACTTTCTTTGATCTTGTATATCATGATTTTATGCATCTATATATTAGATATTTTTATTCTTATTATTCACATCTTATTTTATATATGTATATATGTAGTGTTACGTTATCAAGATGGTAAAGTTGGCTTTTTATGGGGATTATTTGCTCTCAGATAATGCAACAATGCAGTAAACTGAAGGGACAGAAATGAGGGACAGGGTAATCTCTCGCTTCACCGCGGTTCGAATCCTCCGGTTTATCGCGGAATTGCATTTGCCACATAACTAATTTGTTTGGCTGATATTCCCGGTCTATCACGGATAGCACGATAGACCAAAAAACTTATAGGTAATTGTTTTTATGGAGTTTTATGTTGAAATAATAAAATGTATTAATAAAAATATAATTATTAATTATAAAATGAAGTAAAATGTTAATACAGTACTGTGTACATAAAAAAGCATTTTTGGAGTGGCTTTTATTTATCACGTTTTTTTGTTTATCGCGGGCAGTTATTGAATGTAACCACGTTGAAACATTGAAGACAATTATCATTATCTATACTGGGGACACATAAAGCATCAAATCCTAGGACTGTGCTGACTAGATAAAGACTACCAAGAGAAACGTTTGGGAACCACATTAACACACACAAGACCTTGCAGTGAGATTGAAAGGAGTATTTGGATTGGGTTACGCACCAAGACACATGTGAAACTTGTGAACCATAGCAACAGATTCCTGACCAAATTTACCAGTGATGAGTGGATGGCTATTAGGGTCAAAATGTCTGAGTCTGAATTAACCTGCTGTCAGGTCAGCTGTATATAATCATACAACATGTTTTGGTAACAGGAATGAAGTCATCTGATCAGGGCCATCAGGAATGCAGGATGAGACTGCATGATTTTAAGTCTGGTTGTGAATGGAGACCAGGGCACCCAAAAAGACATGGGCAATAGTTTGGAGCATTGAGTCTGGTATGGGGGTCATGACAAAATACACCAGATAAAGGAGGAGATGGCAAGTTCACACATTTACTGAGCTGAAAGCTGAGACTCATCTAAGTGTTGACATTTTTCTATGAGGTGGAACACTGATTTGCAGAATAGGGTCTTTTGGAGGACAGAACTGGTAATTTCACTACCAATTTGTTGCTGTTTATGAGGTCATGTATTCGGCAGAATACAGGTAGTAATTTGTTTCAGAATGCTAGCTGTCCTGTGAAAGGATGGTACTACCAGTGTCAAAATTGGGAAAAGAGTCCTTCCTTTACACCTCACCAACTCATTTGGTTAGTCATCAGAGCATAATAAAGACTTTAGCTTTTTCTTAGGTTTCATCTTATTATTCTGTATATAATTCATGATTTACTCTTTTTTCAAGCTTCATTATCGCCAAGGACCACCTTTTCTTTGTAAACATTGTAAAGTTTTACTGCAGTCTTCTTACAGCTCATTTGAATCTGAGAATTCAGCATGTAGGGATGCAGTCCAAAATTGGTTGCTATCATTAATTAAATTAAGATTTAAAGTTTCAGATATTCAGAGTTCTGTATACTCCTCTATGTACATTTTTGACATGTTTGGATTTATAGATTGTACAAACCTCTTACTGGGGGGTTTCTTCCACTGGGCATAATTCTCAAATGTTTCGAATATACCAATATTATGGTATGCAGCAGCATTCAGGGTTAATAATTCCAGCTAATGTTGGGACATAATAAAGCATAAGATGCTTGTGAATACTATAACCTGCACAAGGTTGTTTTAAAGCTTTGCACTTAATCCTGTAAGGAGTCTGGGCCTTTGGTCTAATTTTGTGATTTGTACAGTATATGTGAAATTATTTCAAAATGCATCATATTGTCGAAATTCTGCCGGTACCTGACCAATGCCGGAACCTGACCATATTTCCTTGTTGAACATTGAATTATACTTCAGATTTTAGGTAATGTTTTCGACTAGATTTTGCAGCATGCATTTACCTATTCAGCCATAAAAGCATTAGTGAGATCAGTGACTGATGTCAAGTGCACATACCGCATCAGTTTATTCTAAAATTTGTCTAGGTCAGGGCTCTTAACCTGTTTTTCCTTAACAACCTTGGCAAACATGAACACTGGACAGGATGCACCATTATACCCTTCTGACCATTAAACTCGTTGTATATAATCGCCTTTCCGTGTACTGTTTATTTATATTCCTATTGTTCATTTATCTGTCATTATTTATTTATATCTAGCAAATATCATAGCCTTACCAACCTGTACATATGTGTATAATTTACACTGCTACCAATGCACTCCTGGTTAGATGCTAACTGCATTTCGTTGGATGTTCAAGTGACTACCACCTGACTACCATCTTTTTGACCTTATAGGGTATGTGATTCAAACATGTTTTCACACTTTACATTTCTCTCAATGACTCTGTGCCTGAATATTTCCATACATTTGTTAAAGTGTGAAACCAAACAAACGATCCCTTGACATGGTCCTTGTAGAAAATGGTGGTCTGTATGAATGGGCTTTGTATGCCTCTTTTGAAATTCATAATAATCGGCCTCAGGCACCAAAGCTTCAAAGAGATGACCTGTTTTCATGTGGATGTCATGATCAAGGCCCGTCTTCACAGTAACCTGAAGGGGAGACGTTAATGCCAAGCAGATAGATTAATTTAAAATGAATATGGTTTTAGATAGAATAATTTTTTTTTTTTTACTGATCAAGGATGTCCCGGGCTGTTTTAATATGTAATTTGAAAATATTGTAATCTGTTTTATTGGTGGAAAAGCTGGAAGTTGAAGGGGTAATGATAAATGTCATCAGTGCTTATGCTCTCCAAATAGTGAGATGGAGGAGAAGCACAAATGAAGTGGTAAAGTGTATACCTGGGAATGTAAGATTGGCGATTGGACCAGACTTCAATAGGCATGTTGGTGAAGGGAACAGAAGCCTTGCTGGAGACAAGGTCAGTTAGGCTAGATTGAGATGGTTTGGACATGTGCAGAGGAGAGACATGGGTTATATAGGTAGAAGAATGCTGAGGATGGAGCCACCAGGAAGGAGGAAAAGAGGAAGAACAAGGAGGAGGTTTATGCATGTGGTGAGGGAAGACATGCAGGTAGTTGGGTTGAAAGAGGCATATGTAGAGGACATGATAGTATGGAGACAGTTGATCCGCTGTGGCGACCCCTAACGGGAGCAGCAGAAAGAAGAAGAAGCATTGGAGGGGAAAAAAGATTATGAAACAACCCAGGAATATCAGTGAATTGAGACTGCTCTGAAAGATAGTGAGGGAAAAGAGCAAGCAAATAGGCTCCTGAAATGATCAGTTTTAAGTCTTATTTAATTTGTTTTTATGTCTTATTTAATTATGTATTATTAACTTTGAATACAGTTAGTTTTGTGCTGAGTGTTATGGGTTATTTTTCAGAGCACTCAAAAATTCTTGCAAGTCGTAAATAATATTTTATTGTATTATTTTTTTTAAATATATTTTTTCTTTGCTAGCTGTGGGAAAAATAATCTCTTTCAATATTCAGTGTTTCAGTATTTTTTAAGTTGTGTAAGTTGGAGGTGAGGACACCACTCATACCTCATATTTGCAAATCAAGCCTATTTCTCCAGTAGAAGTGATCTAGCTAATCTTTTTTCCCCTCTTTTCACTGCATGTTTCACTGACCCGATTTGCAAATATCTGTATGGACAGCATTGCCACTGTGATGACATACAGTTCATTAATCCAATGAGATACTCACTCCTAGGCTGTCTGGAAGTCAGAACTTTCACGGAGATTGAATCTGAACAGACACCAGAGCACGTGCTTCTACAGCAGGATTACAGACTGAAATATCGAGACGACGTGAATACGTGACAGACGCATTAGTTAACACATCACGTTTAAATATTAAGGGAAGTATATTGCAGTCTTTTGCAAATGAACTTTGATATTACAAGTGACCTATTCACTAGGGATGTGCATCTCCATAACTGAGGGTGATGCATTTCGCATCTCGATGTACATATGTAGCAGCTACTGATGTGATATAATTCACCCTATTATGATGCAGCGCAATCCAATTTTGATTTAATTCAACACAATGTAATTTAATGCAATATATTGCTATGCAATTCAATATGCAACAAATAGTTCACTTTTATTTCTGTGGTTCAGACAGACAGAAAATCATAAATTTACTTAAGTGCCTTCTGACTTCTAATGCATGGCCCTTTCACAAACAGGCCTTTGTGCAAAAAAAAAAAAATAGAAAACAAGATTAAATAAAAGCAGATGTTCTTTTCCTGTTCTATATCTAGGATATAGGATATATCTACCTCTGCCATATTAATCTGTATTCTATGTGAATCTCAGGACATGCCTCGGTCTCCGTAGTGTTTTGATGCGTCATATTTAGGTAGCAGCAGTGGTTCTAAGAAAACACGCTTTAGAAACAGTTACATATAAAATATACACAAATTATTGGTCACTTTCTAAGTAATAAATGTATAGCACATCTACTAATCATTATGTATAAACAGTTTTTTATCTGCAGTTATCGTATTTTTCGGGCTATAAGCCGCTACTTTTTCCCACTTTTTGAACCCCGCGGCTTAAACAACGAAGCGGCTAATTTATGAATTTTTCCTGGGTTTTTCCCGGTTTCACAAACTTCAAGCCAAAAAACTGAGCCCCATAACATTAGACCAATGAAATTTCCGAACAGAAACGAAAAAACGCACCTCACCGGTGTTCTGAGCTGCACGGCTTCGGGAGAAAAAACTTCCATCGGGTGATTTTTAAACGCACGACGATGCCAAAAGATAAACTCTCGAGAGAAATAGTTGTGAAAGGAAGGAGGAAGACAGCGAACAATGACTTACTTGGTCGGCTACTGTTTAGATACAAGCCGTTGTAACGCGTTGGTTCAGGGTGAAGGGATGGCTTCAGTCAGAGATAGCTTCTCCAGTTGCAACAGAAATCATATAAGCACAGACAGGTTTCCAAAACTTTATTTTTCTTGGCAACAGCGTTACGGGTTAGTCAAAGAAACTTAGAAATGAGCATCAGAAAATAATAAGGACATAATCCTCGGTCTCCACACATGCAGTAATAGCGGAAAAATGCGGCGGCATGCTATTCCCAAAATACCGCTATGCTCCTAAAGGAAGCGCAACATATTTCACCCGTTACACCGTGTGTAACGTGTCTTTCGTTAAAGCCTGTGTAAAGTTCATTAGTGTAGACACCTGCGGCTTATAGACAGGTGCGGCTTATTTATGTTAAAAATAAAAATATTTGTAAAATTAAATTGCGGCTTATATATGGGTGCGCTTTATAGTCCGGAAATTACGGTACATTGAAAATGATGCATTGCGATACAAATTCAGACTTGTATAAGATGCACATTATCAAATCAATGTGTATCACATTAACTTTGGAATCTTACTATCCCTATTATGTAAACATTTAAACTTCTTTTGATCGGTTAGTCAAGACTGGCTTCCATGAGTTTTATTTGAACAGCTCAAGTTTTCTTCTGACGAGCCATTTAGAAAACTGCGTGTTCCTCAGAGCTGGAATCATCTGAGTAACTTCTTATTCTTTTTTTACAAGTTCTGAAAATAGCGGCGAATAGATAAGTAACATTTTATGCACTGAAGGTGCTTGTGAAACCCACTCATGATGATATAGGCTCATTTGGAGTTCTGGCATAGAAACTTTTTTTTTTCCCATCAGATCTGAGTTTCTCATTTCTCAAAGCAGTACAGTATCTCAGCAATGTGGGCTGGTAGTGTGAAAATGTGTGTGTGAGGGGGAGAGGCTAGCATGACTCAGATCTACCTCTTCAGAGACTTCGGGTGCAAGCTGTGCACATGTGACAGGACTGACCTGTGTTGCTTTAAGGTAGCGTGGGTGATGGCTGGCTTGAAATAAAAAAAACCTTCTTTCATTCGACCAGCGCACTAGAAATAGTGGGTTTTTTTTTCTTTTGTTATTTACAACAAGCTCAAGATCACAAAGACCCTGTTAAGATAATAAATTCGGTGCTTGATTTCACGGTGCATTCAGTCAAAAAATATGGGCATTAGAGAAACAAAGGAAGTATTTTTGAACAAGCTGGGGAGAATTTCACTCCTTGCTCTTCACATACAAATTTTAGCTTTCAGCCTCTCATAATTTATGTTGCTGCTAATATTAATGGTTGAGACGGGAGAAAAGAAAACCAGGCCAGAGTGAAAGCCTACCTTTTTGCTAGTTTCCAGGACACATCAGAAATTCTGCTTGAAACTGAAATATTTAATGTAATGTAATTTTTGATGTATTATTGTTAGTTAATTATTAGTGTAGCGAATGTTAATATGGTCTTATTTCGTATGTATTTTTCAGTGTAAATCCATGTGGTTTGGGGAATTTTATTTTACCATTTTTTTCTTTTCTTCTTACTTGGACTTTCTTCAAAGATCAAATGTTCAAAGACTTGAGCAAACTCTGCTGTTAAAACAGCGAGTTTGCTTATTTAGTAGATGTTTACTTCTTCTTTTTACTTGTTAACTAAAAGGCTGAAACAGAAATAATTAATAATAATAATCAGCATCATCATTTTAAGGGGCCAATCACCCAGAGGCTGAGAAGTGCACATTCAGAGATGCAAAAGAAATTGGAAAAGGAATTTAAAAGTAATTTGTAGTTTCACTTATATTATGACCTTTTTTTTTTTTTTTGCTTTAGGAAAGAGAGGTCTAGATGAACAGATGGGGCAGTAGCTCAGCATTGCTGCTGCTTCTGCTGCTACAGTGGAGTTGAGAGTTACTTGTGAAACTGTGTGTTGCTATGCTTTGAGCCATTGTTGTGATTGTTACTGCTCTTTCAGCCTCAGGGTATGGTCCTAAAGATGCCAACCAAGTTTTGTGTCAATGCACAAACTGTTTACTGAGATACAGCTTCACGTCCTGTGTGACGACTTTGCTGTCAGATTTGTTTGTCCATCACGGGGGAACTGTTTGGTGCATTCAGATTTATTTTGGAAATGTGAAAAACTTTGTCTATCTTCTATGACGCTCACTCTGTAAATGATGTGTACAGTTTTGGTGATGATTCTACAATGTGTAGGAGGAGTAGTGGAAAAGAAACTTTTAGACAAACTCTGTCATGGCTAATTGAGACAAGAACAAACAAATTCAGTAACAGAACAACGACTCCAACCAGAAACAGAAGACTAAGTACAGGGTTGTGATGTCAAAGTTTCAGGCTTTATTCTCGCAGAAAATAAAGTTAAACCATTCCATGGAACTGTTCGAAGTTACAACACAAACACAGCTTTTTTATACTTTTTTTTTTTTTTTCCCCCCGCATAGATACCAACCCTTATTCTTATGTCAATGGTTACCTCATCCCAATTTTTTTATTTGACAATAGGTACGTCGCCTGCCACCATTATTTCCAAAAGGTATGGTACTTTTTTCTTCCTATGATTTAATGGTGGCAGAGCCCTTTCATCTTTTTTTTTTTTTTTTTTTTAATATAAATAATCAGACTTGTACCGGCACCGAAACTCATTGTGTTGGGAACAGAACTCCATCTAAGGCTGGCAAAGGAACTACTGACCATGAATGAGACTTATGCTTTCACCCACTTGCACACATTAAGCTTTACTTGTTGATATACTGAGTGCACTTTTCTTTGGTTGTAGTGAGTGGTACAAATATCAAAAAGTAATACATAAAAAAAAATACCACTGTGAATGTGAAATGTGATGCAATAATTAATAAAACAAAATAAATCAAAAGGAATGACAAGAGAAATAACTAATAATAATGTGACATGCTAATGTGACACAAAAATACCATATATTCCCTCCTCTGAGGCTTAAAAAGCCTCAAAGATATCAAATAAATCTAATAAAACCCAGAGATACCTGGGATGGCTGGAATATAAATCTTGGAGAAAGTTAGGACCATAACACCAAGGGTACAAATGTGACCTTTATGGTGGTGCTAGAGCATTGGAAGCACTTGGGCTAAACCTGGTTGCCCTGTTCCTTGAACAGTTCTGCCCCAATCAGTGTGCCAAATTTCACCACACTTTAACAGACAGTTTCATAGGCTGCAGTAGATGTCGTAGCCAGAAGAAGCAGAATAATATTAATAATAAGAAGAGGGTGAATATGTGGTGGTATCAAATTGTTTTAAGGCTAATGGTGCGCACTGGTGCTATTCTGATTTCATAACAATAAAGTGACTATTGGTGATTGATCCCCTTGTAATGTCAGTTACAGGAAGATGCATATAGCTGTCATGTTTTCCTCCTGCTAATCTCACAGTGTAATTTCTTCACATAAACATAATGTGCTCCTTTATCCACCGGAACTATATATAATAGGGTCTGTTAGAATGCTTACTTAGCTAAGTAGCTTGCCACACACCATCGCATCATGCTAAATCCAATATTGATTCACTTAGTCCCGAATGTACTGTATAATTTGTCCACCCATATGAATTATATACTTTTTAGCATTGATCCTGAAAATAGACATTGGGGGTACCCGATTGCCTTATCCCAAACCGTAGTGCTACGTGCACTCTCTTTGCCTTGGCATTCCACCTCTCCTTGTCATTTTCAATTCCCTACAGTTGTGTTTAATGGTGCATTCCCACAACAGCGCTTTGGGAAAAACCCGGCGATCGTCGGCACAATATGTGTCGAGAGCCTGCTGGGAATTTTCATCTCGTAACAGTTGAGGAAGCAGGTACCGCTGAGAGGCAGAAGATGCTCCAAATGAAGGCTGAAACATTAATTTCACCAGAGCGATAGGAAAAGGATTGAATGGCTGCTGATTATTGCTGACATGGGAACCCGCATCACTGGCTAGCTGATTAACTATGAGGTTTTGTGAATCAGCAATTCTTTGCATTGCATTATATAGTATCTTCATTACGAATAAAAAAAACAACAAAATCCTGTTGATTATAGAGGCAAAACCTGATCTACAGTGCATATAAAATAATTGACACATTGGATTAATGTCAATCTTAATTATTATTGCAATATAGCAAGAAATAACAAATGCTTCAATTTCAGTTGAATAAATATAAAATCTATGCATTATTCTAGGCGCACAAGTATGCACATCACTAATGCACTATATGGACAGTAGTTTGTGGACACCTGAGCATGAGATTCGTGTAAACATCTCATTCCACATTTAGTCCCTATTTGCTGTAATAATAACAACAACCTCTCTTCTGCGAAGACGTTCCACTAGATTTTGGAGTGTGCTTGTGGAGATTTGTGCTCATTCAGCCACACTGACTAGTGAAGTCAGGTACTGATTTAGGTAAGGTGAGGAGGCCTGGGTTGCAGTCAGCATTACATTTCATCCCAAAGGTGTTCAATAGATTTGAGGTCAAAACTCTAGAGCAGGCCACTTCCTCTCCAACCTATGTAAACTTTACTCTCATGGAGCTGGCTTTCTGTAAACGGGCATTTTCATGCTGGAACAGGTTTGGGTCTTGGAGTTCAAGTGAAGGCAAAAATTAAATGTTACCACATCCAAAAAAAAAATTATATACAATTTTGTGGCTCCAACTTAGGTTAGGTTTGGTTCTGAGTTGTGTCTCCAACTCAAGTGTTCCTATAAATTGTTAAAGCACAGAGTAACAATTAACCTACATGTCGATTTGAAATTTTGCTGGGTCTGTGTTGTTCAGTTTATCGGGACGAAAAGGCATCCTGTTCCTTTAGCACTCTGCACTTTTATATCTCTTAATGGACACGTAGCACATTGCAGATTTTGAAGTTTGACGGATTATTAAAACAAAGACCAAGCTAATTTTCAAATCTAAGCATTGTGAATAAAAAAAATCATGTAAAGCATTATGATGAACATATGTGTTTGGATTAATTGCATCCAATTTGTCAAACAGTGAAAATTGTGACAGTGCTAATGATGTGTTTAATGTTGCATTATGAATGTATGCGAGTTAGGAAAAGAAGAAGATTGAGTGGGTTTTTTTGGACTCATCATATAGACCAAACCATCAAGCTCTATGAAGATACAGTTTACATGGGTTGGAGCGGAAGGTCTCCTGCAATAGATCACTGAACTCAACTCTTTTGAACACCTTTGGGATGAATTGGAACACTGACTGCACCCCAGACCTCCTCACCATCACCTACCTGAATTTATCAACACCTTGTGACCGAATGAATGCAAATCTCCATAAACACACGTCAAGCTCTAGTGGAACATCTTCCCAGAAGTGTGGAGGTTATTATAACAGCAAATGAGAAGTAAATGTGGAAAGTAATGTTTAGAAAGAACAGGCACATCTTATGGTCAGTTGTCCACAAACGTTTGTCCATATAGTTTATAACCAACTAGTCAGCTAGCAGTAAAGGCAATGAATGGGTATTTGAATGTCTGTGTAGTTTGTTTATTACCAATTTTCTTTTCCCATATATAAATAAGGCCAAATAAGGATCTGTATATTTTAAGTATGTCATTACCCTCTTGCACACTGTTGTTTGTTTAGTTGTCTTTCAAAATGGCATCACATTCATGGCTTACTTTTTCAAATTTTTCTAGGATCGGATAGACTGCATATCAGTCTGGTCCTAGGTCTCTGCGTTTCAAATTTTGGGATGTATAAACAATAGTCATAAAATATTGTATCCAGGCAGAAATTCTTGACTTCTTGACCTTGATACAAATGTCCACAAATGACAAATTGTTCAGGTGTATTTGCATGTGCTATATTTTAGTGAAGTTAATTAGGAACATGTTGAAATCTGTTTTACAATCAGCCAGAAAACTGCAAAAACAAACAGTTTTTCAAAACTGAAAATGGCCAGCCTAAACTGACAGAAACGCTACAGTAACTTAAATAACCAGCCTTCACTATTTTGTTGAGCAGAAATGCCTTTTAGAATGCACTTTATTGAACCTTAAGGCAAATGTGAATCTTTGAAGTGCAGGCTATAAATAATTGAGGTGGTTTAAAGAGGTCTAACTAGTATTTGTATATTGAAGTAAAGTATTGTATAGAATAGTATAGTATAGTTGTAAATATAGCACATGGTATTTCTTTTTCCCATAAAAAAAAAACAGAATATATTTTTACTCATTGTGGAATGTATGTGCATTTGTGTGCGTTTGTCTTATCGAGTGACACCCCTTAGGGGAGGAAAAATTCCAAACTAGTGCAAGTTAGACATCATCCAATGTGACTGATGGCTCAAGTGGAGGTGTCACTGTTCTCTACTTTCCTCTATTGTTGCAAATCTGAAGAATCAACTGCACTATTTGTTTGCAAATTGTGTGGATAATTTTTTTTTGTATCTTTCACTCTATGCTTATGCTCAAATGCATATAAATAGCCTGAAGCATGTAACTTTTGTGTAGGAGGTTTGCTGTAATAAAAAACACGTGGGCGAATTACCACTGATCGCAAGTAAAAGTTTTTCATTAATTATGTAATATTGTATATAAGCAAATTTACCACATCCAGTCCAATCATACACTGTATGGACAAAAGTACAGAAACATTACTTTTCTAGTCATATGTAGTTCTTTCCCCAAACTGCTATCACTAAATTTGAGGCACACACTTGCATAACTTGCAACACTTGCAAACTGTTGCAGCTGATCAAAATGCTAATCCAGACCTCCTCACCTCTATCAGTACCTGACTTTACTAACACCCTTGTGGCTGAATGAGAACAAATCTCCAGAAGCACACTCTAAAATCTAGTGGAACATCGTCTATGTTGTGTGAAGCTTAATATAACAGTAAATGGGAAGTAGACATGGAATGGGATGTTAAAAAAGCACACAAGAATGGTCAGATTTCCACAAATCTTTGTGCATACAGTATAGTGTACAATCAGTTAGTCAGCTAGCAATAATGGAAATGAATAAGTTTCAAATTTCTGGAAGCAGGGACTTTGTCAAGTCCAGTCACATTTATAGAAATAGCTGAAGAAGAAGAAAAACTTTGACCTGCTGATAACTTCACCTTTCTGTTCCTGGCTGACAGGAGACAAAGACAATGTGGTTTTTTGCTGCTTTATGACATGCATTCTGAGATGCTCTCAGACTACACAGGAAGCCTACTGAAGCTATTCCATAAACTGTCAAATACAGCAACAAACTGTGTCTATTATTTATGAATTTTGGTGAAACTTTCAATATTTCAAAAGTAAATCAATCGATTGCATATTTCATTACAATAAGCATAATGTTTCTTTCATTGTTCATGCCTTGTTGTATTTTACATGAATTTAATGAATAATGAAATTTTCACTTTCTAAGTACAGTCATCCTGTGTATATCTACATCCTGATGAACCCGAGCACATTTTCGAACAGATAATGAAAGGAAGAGAGAAAACATATGGATGTGAAGAACGCAGTCTTTACACAGACTGTTTATAGCCGCTCTAGCAAACAAATCACATTCGTTGGCAGACGATTACTCATTAGCAGAGTAAGTTACAGGATTTGCAATGACTGATCGAGTCCAAACGGGCAAACTCCTAAGAAAAAATGTTGCTATGACTTTTGTTTGGCACGGAGTAATCTGTAGCGCTGTAATTTTCTTAAGGAAAAAGCTGCTGTATTCGCAAGGAAATGACCATTCAGGGTGTTTTCTGTATTAGACAGACAGCAACATGATGTTTTCTTCAAGGTGTACATGTCTGGTTTCTACGATGGTAATGGGCCCACGCACAATTACAAAATGCTGTTTTGGGGACAGATGGTAGCTGAATAACTGGTTCCAAGTTTTATATCTTCAGAAATGTGGGCTACTCTTTATATGCTTATGCTTCGATATATACCAATTATCTGCACTGTCTGGCTGGCTGTCTGTCTGTCCCCTCACTAGTCAATACCCTATAATAACAGTGAAAACTGAATTCTAGAAATGTTTGTAAGAAAAAGGAAAAACTGAAATATCACATGTACATAAGTAGTCAAACCCTTTTTAACAACATTTGAAATTTAGCTAAGGTGCCTCCTAATTCTCTTAATGGTTGCTAAAATGTTTCTGCACATTGATTGGAGTCCACCTATGGCAAATTAAATTGATTGTACATGATTTGGAAAGTCACACACCTCTTTATATATTGTAGTTCATGCCATAAATCAAAATCAAATCAATCAAATCAAATTTTATTCATCACATACACATACATACAGGGTACGACATGTAGTGAAATGCTTTATACGATGATCCGGCATGAGGGAATAGGATGGGGGAAAAGAAAAGAAGGCAGATAAATAAGTATAAGGTATAAGAAAAACTATATAAAATAAAATAAAAATAAATAAAATAAAAGAATATAAGGTATAAAGATATATAAAAAGATAATTGTATGAAACAAATATACATATAAACAGTAAACAATGTGTAGTAAAAATGTAAACAATAGACAATTTGTGGTGGGTTGTCCATAAAGTGTCCGTGTGCGGTATGGTGTGGTATAAAGGTCCGTAAAGTGTCCATGTGCAATATGGTGTGGTATGAATAAAATAAAAAGCGCACTGTGCTGTGCAAGTCCAGAGTTTAAAGTGTCGTGGTGCGAACGGTGAGATATGTTTAAAGTGACGTGGTGCGAAGGTGAGATATGTACAGAGAAGTGTGATGATGGAGAGAGTGGGCCAGTTCTAGATCCTGGGTGTTTCCTGGTTTAAACACCGAATGGCCTGCGGGAAGAAGCTCCTCCTCATTCTCTCTGTGTTCGCTTTCAGGGAGCGGAAGCGTTTTCCCGAACGCAACAGAGAAAAGAGTCCATTATTCGGATGGCTGAGGTCCTTCATAATCTTCCTAGCTCTGGTCCAGCACCGTGTGCTATAGATGTCCTGCAGGTTAGGGAGCTCAGTGTGGATGGTACGTTCAGCTGAACGCACCACCCTCTGGAGGGCTCGTCTGTCCTGCATGGTGCTGTTCCCGAACCAGGAAGTGATGCTACCCGTCAGAACGCTCTCAATGGTGCAAGTGTAGAAGGTCTTAAGCACCTGAGAGGGTAGTTTAAAGTCCCTTAAGCGTCTCAGATGGTACAGACGCTGCCGGGCCTTCTTCACCAGGGTGTTGGTGTGACAGGACCAAGACAGATCCTGTGTGATGTTAACACCAAGGTACCGGAAACTGTCCACTCTCTCCACTGGGGTCCCGCTGATGTTTATAGGTTGGTATGACCGCTCCCGCTTTGTGCTGAAGTCCACGATCAACTCCTTAGTCTTGCTGACGTTCAGGAGAAGGTTGTTCTCCTGGCACCATCTCTCCAGGTTTTTAGCCTCCTGTAGGTAGGCCGTCTCGTCGTTGTTGGAGATCAGACCCACCACCACAGTGTCGTCAGCAAACTTGATGATGGTGGTGGAGTTGGATGTGGCCACACAGTCATGTGTGTACATTGAGTAAAGCAGGGGGCTCAGAACACAACCCTGGGGGGCGCCAGTGCTGAGGGTGAGGGTGGATGAGGTGTGTTTTCCCACCCGTACGGCTTGTGGTCTGTCTGTCAGGAAGTTAGAGATCCATTGACACAGCGGCTGGCTGAGTCCCAGGACCTCCAACTTAGAGGTGAGTGTGGAGGGAATTATGGTGTTAAACGCTGAACTGTAGTCCACGAACAACATCTTTGCATAATTCCCATTTCTTTGGTCCAGGTGGCTCATCGTGGTGTGGAGAAGATGAGCAATGGCGTCCTCAGTAGAGCGGTTCTGACGGTACGCAAACTGTAGTGGGTCCAGTGTGTCTGGTAGTGATGCAGTGATGAAGTCTCTGACCAGTCTCTCGAAGCACTTCATCACTACTGAGGTCAAGGCTACAGGGCGGTAGTCGTTAAGGCAGGCGGGCTGGGGTTTCTTCGGGACAGGAACAATGGTGGACTGTTTGAAACATGAGGGGACAACAGACTGTTCCAGTGAGAGGTTGAATATCTCCGTGAACACCGGTGCTAGTTGGTCAGCCCAGGCTTTCAGAACCCGGCCTGTGATGCCATCTGGTCCTGCTGCCTTCCTGGTATTCACTCTCTTGAAAGCCCTCCTCACGTCATGCTCCGAGATGGTGAACATGTTTACCTCTCCGGCTCTCTCGGCGTGCACGCTGGTTGTGCCGCTAGCGCCGCTAGCGTGGTTAGCTGCAGCCTCGAAACGAGCGTAAAAGGTGTTTAGCTCGTCTGCCAGAGAAGCGTCCGCATTCACCATTCTAGAAGATGGTGTTTTATAGTCCGTTATTGTTCTTAGTCCCTGCCACAGGTTCCTAGAGCCACCATGTTGAAACTGTGACTCTAGTTTCCTCCCGTAGCGCCGCTTTGCTTCCTATAACACTGTAAGACGCAGCCTTGTACTCGTCCATGTCCCCGGTGGCGAGCCCCGTGTTGTAGGCAGCGGAGCGGGATCTCGGAGCGTCGCGGATGGTTTTATCCACCCACGGCTTCTGGTTAGGAAACGTTCTGATAGTGGTTTTCTGCACTGTATCATCAGCTAGTTTCCCGATGAATCCCACAACCGCTTCCGTAAACATGTTGACGTCATCAGAGCTGCGCCGGAACATGTCCCAGTCTGCGTCATCCAAAGCGTCCTGCAGAGCGGCCACCGATTGGTCAGTCCAGCGCGCGACCTCCCTCTGAACCGGAGCTTCCTGTTTCAGCCTTTGTTTGTAAACAGGCATGAGGAAGATGGCGGCATGGTCCGATTTCCCAAACGGTGGACGTGATTGTGCCTTGTAGCTGTTCTTGAATGGCGTGTAACAGTGGTCCAGTGTCCTTTCGCCCCTGGTGGGGCAGGTGATGTGCTGATGAAAGTTCGGTAGTGCGTGCTTGAGGTTGGCACTGTTGAAATCTCCGACCACAATGAGCGCAGCGTCCCGATGCTGTGTTTGGTGAAGAGTTAGTGTCTCGTGTAAATCCCATACTGCAGTGTCCGTGTCCGCTTGAGGTGGAATATAAACGGCACTGACAATGACCGAACTGAATTCCCGAGGTAGATAGAAGGGCCGACATTTTATGGTCAGTAGTTCCAGATTTGGTGTGCAGGAGCGTGAAAGAGGAACGATGCTCGCGCTGTCGCACCAGTGGTTGTTCACCATCAGACACACTCCACCTCCTCTTGACTTCCCCGACTCCAGTGTTCTGTCCATGCGGTAAACCGAGAAAGACTCGGCCGGCTGGATGGCGTGGTCCGGTACCGCTGGGTTCAGCCATGTCTCGGTGAAGCAGAGAAGGTTGCAGTCCCGAATGTCTCTCTGGAACTTGACCCTTGCCCTGAGGTCGTCGAGCTTGTTCTCCAGTGACTGGACGTTGGCTAACAGGATACTAGGTAAGGGAGCGCGGTGTGCGCGTGCCCTCAGCCTGTTCCTGACGCCGGCTCGTTTCCCTCGCGGACGCCGGTACGGGTCGCGTCCTTTGTTCACCCTCAGGATCTCGCTCGGCCAGCATGGGTCCGGGTTTAAAAACGGCGAAAGGTGAGTGCATTGTACACCAATAGATATAAGACTGTCTCTGTCATATCTAATGATGTCCATCTTGTGTAGATGGAAGTGTAACTAATTAAATAAAAGTATAAAATAAACAAAAAAGAGAAAACGTAGCCGGAGCAGTCGTGACGGCAGCCGACCTCACCGGCGCCATCTTGGATCATGTGTGTCAAATCAGTGTGTTATTAAAGCTCATGTGCATTCTAGAAATGAGCAAAGATACATTATATAGATTAATTGTATTGCGACTGAGCCTATAACCTTTTCAACACCTGACTTTTCCATCTATTTGTAGTTCTTCTCTAAACTGTTACCTCAAAGTTGGAGGCACACAGTTTTATCGAATATCTTTGTATGCGATTGGATACAATTTTCCCTTTACTTGCAATAGAAGACCCAGACCTGTTCCAGCATGACAAGGCCCCTGTGCACAAAGTTAGCTCCCTGAAGATACGCTTTACATGGGTTGCAGTGGAAGATCTTGAGTGGCCTTCTATATAGCTCTGATCTCAACCCTATTACACAGCTTGGGGACAAATTTAAATGATGACTTTACCCCAGGCCTCCTCACCCTGCAACAGTACCTGACAGTACAGTACAGTACCTTCAACACTCTTGTGGCTAAACCTCCACAAGCACACTACAAAATATAGTGGAACATCTTCCAAGAAAAGTGGAGCTTATTATAAAAGCAAATTGGGACTAATATATGAATCATGTGGTCAGGTTTACAAATTTTTTTTCATGTAGTGTTCTGTCGTGTCTGTGCAATTTAAGCTCTGGTGCACAAGGAGCCATGTTCATGCACAGGTACAATGAATCCCCATACACAGGATTTGCTTCATTTTCAGTATTTTCTGCCAGCAATGGGTGGGACCGCCTTTCTGTAAGCATTACTGGCTAACTGTGAAATCAGTTCTGTTTGGCCTCCTGTAAATCACTGTAATAAAAACATTTGCTGATATTCCATTATCTAATATTGTATATGCAATAAAGTGTTCTAGCAGCTTACTGGCAAGCCTTTGCATTATTGAACTTATAGTGTGTTATTTCTTGAGCCATTTTCCCCCTAAAGATTACAATATTTCATGTATTAATAAATGACTAGTGAAATATTTTGCTCCAGAAAAAGTACACTCAGTGCAGTTCAAATGACGTCTTTCTTTTTTTTTTCTGTTTGATTAGATTCTAAAATGCTAAAGTATTTTAAATTGATGCTGTTTCTATGAGAAAAAGAAAAATGCAAAAAGCCCAAACGATGGTTCAGTAGACTCATAGGGGGTTAAAGGATTTTGAGTGCTATTCTGTGAAACTAGAGATTTCTTCCATGAATCTTAAATGTATTTTTACATCCACAATTTACTGAAGCCTTTACTGTAGAAAGCTATTGATCCATATCGCACTATCCAGTGAGTGGAAAATGCATAAACTATGATTAGCAAAATTAAATTTTTTATTTTGTATTTATTTAATGTTCAGTATTTGTCACTGATTTCACTATTCACCATTTTCAGTTTCAGATTGGTTTTCTTTTGTTGTCATTGATTGTTTCTTCACGGCCCTTTCTAACCATTCAGTTTGGAGACTTCACCTGCACTGTGGTAGAAATCCTTCTATGTTATGTGGTCAGTTGAACCTTGGGATATTTTTCCCTCTTGGTGTCACATTTATTGTATGGAGAAAAACAGCCAGTCTATGTAAAACGGTTTCATTCTGTTTCCAACTGAACTCTATTGCAGATCCAAACAGGCTGTGTATTTTTTATTTTTTTTATTTTTTTTGTCATAAAGCATTTTTTTTTTAGATGTGATCTAAATAAAGTGAGGCTAAGGACAAAAGAATACGACCAGACAACTTAGCTTGTTGTTATGGATGGCACATAACCTTGAGTTTGACTGTAGAGGATTAATTGAATTGATTGTGATGGACTGTGTTCAAGGATGGCATATAGACTGATTAGCTGTGTTCTCGGGCGTTTCTTGTCAAAACTCAGGAAACCTTTTGCCTCTCTGCATTACAAGGAGGAAGACTAACTTGCAGTGGAGTAAACTTTAGACCAGGTCATCAATTACATAAACAGGTAACAGCACAGCAAACCTGAACACTCTAATGACTTTTTACAGACTGCATGTTTTCAGCAATAAGATCATTAGAGATCCCACGTTGCTACATTGTTACATGTCTCTAATAAACTTGCGTACTATATGTATGTAGACTGTACAATGACGACACCTACTGAATCGTAGGCTGATACAAGTTATAGTATAGAAGAAAAAATTAAATCAAACAACAAGCATGACGAATTGCATTGGCAAATGCAACTCTGTGGGCTAACAAAAAAGAGTGCACTTGTATCGCTTGCTTGCTTCTTAACTGAGAAATGCAATTCCTCCACTATTTGCTTTCATGCAGTGTCCTCCTTGATGTGATCATATTAACAGCTTGAGAGCATGAATAAGAAAGACCTCTGCTGCCACAACAAGATTTGCCGTATTGGAATTTCACAAACCAGTATTCCAGTTTAGGCCGTTTGACTTAATCAGTCATTCTGTTGTAGCAGCAAATGCACTGTAAGGTGGTAAGTTTTTGCAGCCTATCTTTGGCTGTGACATGGCCGTCTTTGAACTTTTCTCATGTTATGACATAGGACCACAACGTAGAAGCCACAGCCAAAAGGCACAACCCAAATTCGTAAAAATGTGTACCAGACATATAAGGGAAAAAGCACAAACATCAGAGTCTCCACTTAGAAATTTTGGTTCCGGCCCAAATAAAGATAAAGTTGATCTAATTTCTGTGTTGATTTTGCATTGTAACTTTTTGGCCTATATACAATCCAATGAAGTCCAATGGTAAAATAAAAATTATTTAATTATTTAGTCCTTTATATTTTCAATTTATTTATCTTGATACTAAAGTATGGTGTGCAGCACTAAATTTGGCACATAGAAAAAAAAAACTTTTTTAGTGACCAAACTAAAAAAAAAAAAATTATCAAACAAAAAAGATCAAACGAGAAGCTGAAAGAAAAGTAAAGCTTCTGTATGAAAATGAACAAGACAGCTGGCTCCCTGTTTAACCAGGTTTTCAATTTAGTTATTGTTCAACGCATCTGTTTGTTGTATCATTTACAATTTTCACTGTAGTCTGGCAGAAAGGGCTTGTACTAAAATGCTAAGCAATGTGTTAGGTGAAAAACTATTCCCAAATGAATCTTGCCTAATAACTCTGTTAATTGTATGAATTAATATTATTTACATATTTGATGAGCAGCTTAATGTGATAGGACTGGCATACTGATAAAATTGCCACCTTATCCAAGGGGATACGTGTCAGGCCTCCATCAGGATAGAGTGATCATCCAGGAAGAACTAACAAATGAACGAAATTGTATTGTTTTAAAATGCTCAGCATTTCCTGATCAATAGGTGTTCATACAATTTCTATAATCGCATAGCTGGGATAATAATTTGAGCAGTGTGGCGTATGTCAAAGCATCCGTTCTACATTGATAATGTTTCTTTTGTAACAACTTGCACAGAGTTGTGTCATGCTTTAGTATGTTTTATCACATTTTACTGACTACATGCTGCTTTGGTGACAAGCTACACTGACCAATTTGAAAGCAGCTACTACACTCCAGGTGTAAAGATTACAGAGCTGAGGGCTAAGGGTTTTATTGGCAGTAGATCATTAAAAATAAAAAATGCTAATTAAGTAATAAAAATAATTATTTATTATTTTACTTTCAGTCATCCTCTTAAGATGAAAAATGTTATGCATTTGTATACTTATTTGTTCAAATGGACAGATCACACTGTGACATTATTTAGCATACTGTATGTCCCTAATCCCTCGCTCTAGAAATTAATTCCTGTGTACGCCACTGCTTTTTTCATACAGCTTGCATGTAGCGTCTCTTGTAGGAAGTAGTTTGTCCTTAATATTAGGAACCCGCCAACTGTCTAAACACTTGAAACCGAACTGTTTTTTATGTCATGAGCATAAATAGCATACTTGCATCATAAATCATCTTGTGATAGCACAATTATATTATCTTTAAATGGAATTGAATTAAAATTTGAAATCCTATTTACAGTAATACCTCTGTACTCAAATTTGGTACTCATAACGTTACAATTGAAAGATAACTTGAAAAATGTTTTCACACTTGCGGCATGCTCGGAACTCAACACCGACTTACCCGTTGACTGTATATACTGTGTGTATGTATGTATGTATATATGTGTGTATATATATATATATATATATATATATATATATATATATATATATATATATATATGTATGTATATGTGTGTGTGTGTGTGTAT
>JAAIIK010000059.1:3141101-3152662 GCA_014706435.1 Silurus glanis | reverse complement strand
AATCTGTGAGAATATGAATAAATATTTCTATATAGAAATATACAGATATATATATATATATATATATATATATATATCTCACCTATGCGGTTCAGGACCCCTTTTTTTTTTTATTTATTAAAAAAAACAAACAAAAAAAGGTATTATATTTAGTGGCTACCGACTGCCGTCTTTTGTTCCTGTCTAGATCTGACCAGGCTGTCTCTTCCAAGCAGAACAAATTGACTCAGGTTCTGTCGGTGTCTCTCGTTCTTGATGTAAACATGAAACCCGAGCAGGCAGAAAGCCAGACAGGTTGAAAAGAATTCCAGTTTACAAGGACAAATGACTTTCAGATTCCCATAGAATACTAAATACTGAGCACTAAAGTACTCATTTACTCATCGACTCATTTCTGACATATTGGAAAATGAAAGAGTAGGTGCTGAGACAGCTTTTAGTTATCTCATCTGAGTCATAAGCAGGGTGTAATAGAGAACAGGTCACTAATGTATGCTAACTTTATTTCTTTCTTTTTTTAACCTCAAAACTCCTAAAAAGCAAGAACACTTTGGAGACATTTTAAGTGAACATGACAGAATTTATTGCTAATTTGTCATTTTGCACACATCTACTGTATGTTTACTCATATCTACAGTATGTTTTGCTTTAGTCTAATCAGTTTCGTCTGTCTAGAGGTAAATTGGTTTTTATTAGAATTAGTGTACAAAACGTCATCAAGTAACAAGAGCCTAATGCAAAATTTGAGTTTGATAGCATTAATTATTCTACTGTACAGTATGTCTCCTTTGTCCTCTACATTGTTCTGTCCAGGACATTGTAAAGCCCCTAGCCACAACACAGTGAAGACTGCACAGCTTATTGTTATCTTGTCCTGAATTTGCACAAATAACCTTCCCATCTTCTAAATTAAGACTTCTTTTGTTCAGTGTTTTTCGTGTTCCTTCTATATACTGGATTCAGATAAAACTTTTATTATATGAAACTCATTTTTTTCAGCAAAAAGATGACAAGCAATATTCCACAGACATTTTAGTAAATTACTAGAAACTATTGTTTCAGCATTGTTGATTCTCGTCAATTCGGAGCTGTTCTAAACTTTTGACCAATAGTTATTATGCCAATGTTTCCAGTGCCCCAGTTATCCAGAGGAATTAACATTTTTTTTTTTAAATGTTTGAATGGTTTTGTACTGCTTATGGCAACAAATGCTACAGTATGTGCTTGTCTTTTGTTTTGTGTTTAAGTCTTGCCTTTTTCCCTGCCATGTTTTCATTGGGTTCTATTAAAGTGTGTGCAGCTTTTTTGTGTTAAAAGTAGCAGCTATTTATTTGCTTCTTTGCAGTTCTTGTTGATTGTAACAGTTTGCAGATTGATATTTCATTGTTATTTCCATGAACCACATTTTGGCTTAATACTTGTATGTTTAATTGTGAATGGTTAAAGTTCCTCTGTGATTTATAGTAAGATTTATATCATTATGGCAGACACCTTTTTCCTGAGCGATTTACTAATATATGTGACTGAGTAGTGGAGGGGTAAGGACTTTACTTAATTTGAAGGAACCAAAGTTTAACCAAAAGTCCAACTAAAGTACAATAGAGACTTCCACTATTTTAAGCACTGAGCCACCACATCTTGTGATTTAACCCACACAATGAACTCTGACTACAATTGTTGGGGTTCCCTAAATTAGCATATGCAGGAATCTAAAATCAGCAAACACCCTGTAAAAAAAACAAAACAATTCCAAGCATATAAGGAACAATCCCAAGATGCACTAAGCGAAATAAATATTAAAATTGGGGCCATTTTTTTCTGTGACTTTATTCTCATGAAGTCAAAAGAAAACTGACTCTTCACTGTGTATTCAGATTTTTATTCCCACACGGTTTTAAGATTGAAATTTTGAATAAGGAATAATAATATTTATTTATTTATTTGTTTATTTTTAATTTTTTGCGGGGCAAAGCAACTTATTTGAAAGCCAGATAAGTTCACAACAAAGGAAAGAACTCCAATAGTCCCTGCAACATATATTAACCTGGGAAATTGCACAAATATACCATTTTAGGATTTTTCCAACCAGCAGATGGAGAACATTAAGAGAAACACTTCATAGTGAAGGTATTTGATTCAGGAATAAACGACAGAGACCGATAGTTTCCTTGAATGAGGTGAAAGAGGTGACTTTACTTAAAGCTTATTACTTAGAGTGGCAAGACTCAGGGATGAGTAAATTACAAGTTTTAAGGGTACAAAAATCAAGGACACTTGATTCAACATGGAGTAGAGCGTAACGGAAAGAAATGACGATGTACAGTAGAGAGAGATCTTATGCACATTTTTATTATTGAGTCCATTTGGAAGCTTGTGTAAAAGCTTCTGTGAGAAACAGAGTGATAATGGAGGAAGAAGATTGATGTTTACAGCCTTTTGGCAGACACCATTATTCAGATTTATATTTATCTTACAGTATGTATATACTGAAAGGCCTTAGTTGCACTGCAAGTTCTATTGACTTCCATTCATACACTTGCGAAAGCTGAAGGCTGGAAAACACACGCTTCACATGTCGCTGCATTCCAAAGATCATGCTTGGTGAATTCTGACCTGCGAATTCATATGGTGTGAAGACAAGTGACCGATAGATGATGGATACATCACGGCATGACCTTTTTAGAAAACTGAAGTGGTGTCGCACCGTGACTGTATTAAAAAGAATATAAGAAAAAAACAGATTTTACATGTTAAGATTGCAGTGTGATGACCTTCGAAGAAATTTCGCCTGACATTAAGCCCACCATTTTCCAAAGCAAAGTCTGTATGAACCACTAACCACTAAAGTGGCTTTTTTCAGCCAATGAATTGTACTTGTATTGTACATGTATTACTTTTTTCCTCTTCATAATAGTAAATGAATAATAAGATTTTGGATCGCTAATTAGTAAGGAGGATATCTGACTTATGAGTTGGTACATGCAATGATAAACAGGTGGTTATAATAAAAAAAAAAGACGACAGTGTTTATTAGCGATTACCCTGATTGCAAGCACATGATGTTCTCTTTAGTTTTATTTCTTTATATTACAAAACACATAATTCAAATCTCATTCCTGACAAAACAAACTATAGGAGTTGTGATCGATTCTTCCACTAATGTAGAAAGAGATGTTGAAAAAAATCTAAATGGCAGGGCCTGGTGTTGCAGAAGATGTTAGGGTTGTTTGTCCAAACTGTTCAGGAAATCCCTGTGTTGAATAAGGTTTGGATAAGATCAATTCAATAAAACTTTTCCTTTACTTAAGCTAGCAGAACCAAACCAGTTTTAACATGACAATGCCCCTGTGCACAAAGCCAGTGTCATGAGGATATTCTTTACATGGTTTGGAGTGGAAGATCATTAATGGCATGCTATTGCGCCCTGACCTCAACCCTACTGAACACAGTTAGGATGAATTGGAGCGCTTTTTAAAAAATGGATACTGGCTAAAAAGATGAACAAACATAACAATCCATGTAAAATAGTGCTGGGCTTTATTATTAAAATGAAAAAAAAAAACTGTACTGAATCATGAAAATGTGTTCAGTGAAATAAATATCTCTCTCTATATATATATATATATATATATATATATATATATATATATATATTATATAAATAACTACTTCTAAATTATAATTAATAAATATATACTTGTCAAAATTATAAACTCAACACTTTTGTTTTTGCCCCATTTTTCATGAGCTGAACTCAAAGATCGAAGACATTTTCTATGTACACAAAAGGCCTATTTCTCTCAAATATTGTTCACAAATTTGTCTAAATCTGTATTAGTGAGCACTTCTCCTTTGCTGAGAATCCATCCACCTCACAGATGTGACATATCAAGATGCTGATTAGACAGCATGATTATTGCACAGGTGTGCCTCAGGCTGGCCACAATAAAAGGCCACTCTTAAATGTTTTATCACAGCACAATACCACAGATGTTGCAAGTTTTGAGGAAAGGAATGCAGGAATGTCCACCAGAGCTGTTGCCCGTGAATTGAATGTTCATTTCTCTACCATAAGCCGTCTCCAAAGGTGTTTCGGAGAATTTGGCAGCATATCTAACCGGCCTTACAACGGCGGGCCACATGTAACCACACTAGCCCAGGACCTCTACATCCAGCATCTTCACCGCCAAGATTGTCTGAGGCCACCCGGACAGCTGCTGCAACAATCGGTTTGCATAAGCAAAGAATTTCTGCTCACACTGTCAGAAAGCGTCTCAGGGAAGCTCATCTGCATGCTTGTCATCCTCATCGGGGTTTGACCTGACTGCAGTTCATCGTTGTAACCGACTTAAGTGGGCAAATGCTCACATTCGATGGTGTCTGGAACTTTGGAGAGGTGTTCTCTCCATCCACCTCACAGGTGTGTGATTATCTCGGCAAAGGAGAAGTGCTCACTAACACGGATTTAGACAGATATGTGTACAATATTTAAGAGAAATAGGCCTTTTGTGTACATAGAAATGGTCTTAGATCTTTGAGTTCAGCTCATGAAAAATGGGGGCAAAAACAAAAGTGTTGCATTTATAATTTTGTTCAATATAATATAACGCTCTCCGTGCAGCATACAGTCTCGCATGTAAAAACAAACAGCACATGGCATCAGTGAATCCCCTATAAAGGTCACTCTCGTAATGACAGCGGACCTTTTCAGCAGCTCCAGCAACAGACAATACATGGAAAAACTCAGTATGGATCAGTATGGATTTTTGTCAGTAGCTGATAGTTCCAGCAATCAACGACCGGTATCGATTAACTGGCAAAACCGATTAATCAGTCAACCTCTACTATGCACATTTAAGTTGAGACCAGCTCCTGCTCTCTCTCTCTCTCTCTCTCTCTATCCTTCCTTCCTTTCTTTTCCCTCTCTTGCTCTATTTCTCTCTTCCTCCATTGCTCTCTTTTTTTCTTATCCTCGTTCACACTCTCCTGACACACAAAACTGAAACTGGAATACAGATCCTGGTCCTACATACACACTCTGAAGTGCATAAGAGTGACAGATACAGAGAAATCAGAGAAAGAAAAAGTGAGGGAGAGTATGAGAGAAAGATTGTTGCAACATAATCCACAATATAATTTGACGCAAACAGCTCATTGTACCTCTTGCAGTTGATAGAAGTAAAATGCGGAGTTTACATCCTCGCTCAGGTTTTTCACAACGATACAAAACATGTATTTAAATTTTTTATTGTTTTTTATTTTTTTGAGTTAGAGTCCAGAAGAAAGCACCGAAATGATGGATTTCCCTGCAATATTTTACATCCTGATCTGAGAGGAAAAAATATAAAAAAAATTGCGAAAATCAGGGTTTAGCACTGCTTCCTCATCCATGTACATGGTGTTTGTTTTTGATTCACAGTTAAAAAACAAAATGTATATTATGATGCCTTAATTTCTTTTTTATTTAATATAAAAGCAGAAAAAGGTGGAAATGGCTTTTGTTTCTGAGCACAAAAAAAGTATTTATATATACATTTTTTCTATTTATTTAATCACACAAAATCTCCCAATTAAAATCTATGGTGTAGCTTAATGGTTAAAACTTATACAAAGGTCGAGGCAATGCCAAGCTGCATCTGTTGAGCAAGCCCTTAGGCATGGCCTTAGGCACTGTGCCATGGCTAACCTGGCAATCTGAAACCATCTTTTTTTTTTTTTTTTTTTTTTTTTTTTTTTTTTTTTTTTTTTTTTTTAAGAAGAAGAAGAACCTTTTATTGGTCACATATACATTATAGCACTGTAAAATATTTTTCTTCACACATCCAAGCCTTTTTTTTTCCAGAAGCTGGAGTCGGAGCTCAGGTTCATCTATGATACAGTGCACCCTGGAGCACATAGGGGTTAACGACCTTGCTTAAGGGTCCAAGAGTGGCAGTTTGGAGACAGTTTGAAAAACTATCAGTATGGATATTTGATGATCAAATATTGCTGCCAATTAATTGACAACTGATAAATTAGTCAACATCTACTTCCAAATTTGTAAATTAAATCCATTTGTACTACACTATAATTGATATTTGCAAATTAATGATTTTTTATTTTTTCCACCATCTTGACCCCCCTCCCATTACCCCAGTACACCACTTAATACATGGCATTATCAGTGTTTCAAAGTTCACTACACAGACACACACAGACACGCGCACACACACACACACACACACACACACACACACACACGCGCACACACACACACTCTGTCTGTACAGGAACATCATCAGGATCCACAGCTGATGTCCTCTTAGAGCAAACAAACTATAATTAACCCTGAACAGCGAATTAATAGTATTTACTATTTGTATTTGGTGTCTTTTCCCGTCAGATCTCCTATAAAATGGCAGGAAATGGACTTTGCACTCTTTCCGTCTTTGCCCTTTTTTTTATCTCCCTTTTTGTCTGTGTGGCACACAGGAAGTGGGGCTCTTTTGTAACCGTACTGTGTGGGTAGAGTTGACGCGAGTCGCAGATCTAAGATGAGATTCTTCTTGCACTTATGGAAAAAAAAAAACACAACAAAAAAAAAAAGACTAAAAATAGCTTTGTGAAAATCTTATATAACAAAGCTTCATGAATCTAGAGTCTAGGAGGAAAAAAAAAAAAAAAAGTATCAGATAACAATGCTGAAACCAAAGAGCAAACCGGAAAGAGAACATTTCAAGTACATCTGAGTGACGTATATATATTTAACCAGGATTCCGTAAGCGGCTCTGCATTCAGTGAATTATTCACCCACGTAACAAAATATTTCTTCTTGCTGGCTTTGTAGACAGGGACTAATGCTGAGTACAGAATAATATACTTGGAGTTTTTAGGGGTCATGAGAATGTACATTGGATAGAATTGTGCAGATGATTTGGGGTTATAGTTTGCACAAAATAAAACAGAATAACCTAGTAAACTAATATGATGCGTATTTATCCCTGATGAGCAGCCATGGTGTCTGTGGCAAGGAAAAACTCCCTTAGATCTTCTGAGGAAGAAACCTTGAGAGGAACCAGAGTCAAAAGGGAACCCAAGCTACTGAGCAACTCATAAAATAGCTCAACATTTGTGGGATAAATACACATCGTTCACCTTAACTGTTAAATTCTGTAAAGCTGCTTTGAGACAATGTCCGTTGTGAAAAGCGCTATAGAAATAAACTTGACTAAACTAATACCTATGATCAGCATACACTATATGGATAAATGTTTGTGGATACCCAACTATACGGTTTGTATTTGCTTAATGAAAATGCCATTCCAAATTTGATCCCCATTTGTTGTTATAATAACCTCCACTCTTCTGGGAATGCTTCACTAGATTTTGGAATGTGCTTGAGGAGATTTGTGCTGTTTCATCTACAAGGGCGTTAATAAAGTCAGGTACTGGTGTATGTGAGTTGAGGAGACCTGGGGTGCAGTTAGAGTTCCAGTTCATCCCAAGGCTGTTCAACAGAGCTCTATAGCAGGCCACTCAAGATCTTCCACTCCATCCCATTAAATCATATCTTAATGGAGCTTGCTTTGAGCACATAGGCATTGTCATGCTGGAACAGGTTTAGGTCTCCTAGTTTAAGTAAAGGGAAAACTTAATGCTACTGCACCCAAAGATATCCTATACAATTGTATGCCTCCAACTTTGTGGTAACATTTTGTGTAATATCGCATATGGCTGGAAAAGCCCACTGTCCGAATACATTTGCCAATACACTGTATATTAAAAATGTGAATTTTCTTCCTACATTATAGCACTACTTCACCAGCTCCACCCCTCTTTATCTGAATCTCATACTTTAGACCTTAGTGAGCCATAATACTAAGTTTGATTTACATAACGTCTGTTAATTGGTGCAACTCAGAATGCAGCTGTTCTATGTTCACTTAGCACTTATTCATGAGCTAATCCTGTACAAGAAAAGAACTGGCGTTTTACTGGAGCCGTGGTTTGTTTACTGTCCTGTCAGCACTCTGATTAAGGCTTAATGCTTCACAGCCACCTGATCATTAACCTTGAGAATAAAATGGTTGTTATGTAAGTTATATCAATTACTAAAGCCTTTGCTAGATTTTTATTTCAAACAAATTACAAATTTTTGTGGCCACTTCAATAAAAATCCCATTAGATGTGTAGGTATTGTTGACCCTTCTGATAAAGTGGGAACCCATTTGAGATAATTGGTTTTAGTCATTAGCTGGTTTGATGACCTCAAGCTGGCCGTGTTTTTGTTTTTTTTTTTTTTGTTTTTTTTTTTTCCCTCCTATAGTGTAAAATCTAAACAGAAGCACAACATTGATAAGTCTGGAAACTACAAAGCACAAGTTATGCAATTTTTAGCTATAACATTTTATTGTGTAGGTCCCACTGTGTTCCCCAAACAGTTTTGACTCATGGACTCCACCTCTGAAGGATGTGCCTTTGTATCTGACATCAAGCAGTTAGCAGCAAGTCCTTTAAGTTGTTACTTTTGACCTCTGTGGATCGACTTGTTTTATCCATAATGTCCCACAGGTTCTGCCTCGGATTGAGATCTGGGGATTATTTAGATTGAGTGAGCATCTTGAACACTTTGTCTTGTTCCTCAAAGAACATGCCAAAGAGGCATGTGCCATAAGAAGACATTGTTGCCATAAAGTGGTATACTTAATTTGCAGCAATATTTAGGCAGGTGGTACGTGTGAAAGGAGCATCCACATGAATGCCAGGACCCAAAGTTTCCCTGCCGAACATTGCCCAAAGCATGATACCGCCTATAGTCCTCATCTCATCGCCAGGTAAGTGAACCTGGCCTCCACATGAGGGAAAACATGACTCATCAGACCAGACCGCCTTCTTCCACAGTTCACTTCCCCGTCAACATTCTTAAAGCAAATAGTACGTCTGTGGTGCTCTTCCTCGGCATAAAACCATACTGTTGCTCACAGATGGTCAGCTCTTCTCTCAGCCTGGCTTCCTCTACTCTTTCCCATAACTTCATGGTGTGACTGATCAACTTAATTCCCCTGTAGTTACTGCAGGTCTGAACATCTCCCTTATTCTTAAAGATCGGTACCAGCACACTCCTTCTCCATTCCTCAGGCATCCTCTCACCTTCCAAAATCTTGAACAACCTGGTTAAAAACTCCACTGCCATCTCTCCTAAACATCTCCATGCTTTTACCGGTATGTCATCTGGTCCAACCGACTTTCCATTCTTCATCCTCTTAATCACTGCTCTCACTTCCTCATAACTAATCCTATCCGTTTCCTGCTTCACCATCTCCACACCATCCAACCTTCTCTCTCTCATTTTCCTCGTTTATCAGCTGCTCAAAATACTCCCTCCATCTTCTCAACACACTCTCCTCATTAGTCAACACATTTCCATATCCATCCTTTATTGCTCTAACTTGCAGCACATCCTTCCCAGCTGTGCAGCCATACAGCCCTGTACACAACAATTTATAACAATCTAACAATCCAGCCTTCATTCCTCGCAAACATCAGTGAATCTTTGGGGCCCATGACCCTGTCTCTAGTTAACCGGTTGACCTTCATTGGAACCCTTGGTACTAACCAATGCATACCAGGTGCGTCGCACAAGACCTGCAGTTTTGGAGATTCTCTGACTAGTCATCTAATACTAACAATTTATCCTTTGTGAAAGTCGCTTAGACCTTTGCTTAATTTGAGTGTTTACTGACTGTTTAATTTTTGCCTAATATAGTTCACCCTTTGACAGGTGCGACTGTAACGAGATAATCAGTTATTCATGTCTACTTTAAGTGGTTTTAATGGCTGCTCGATGTATATTGAAATCTCAGTAATATCTCATGGAAAAGTGTGTGTAAGGTGTTAACAGAACATTTTCACTTTGAAGTAAAATCCTAATGTTTTTTTTTACAAACTATTTACAGTATCCAAACTAGTGCCTAGTACTTAATACCAGATTTATCTGACAGATCTGTAGTACAGCCCTGTGATGGACACATGCAATACTATTATATTTAATATTCGATTTAATAATTTATTGTACAAAGAGAAATGTAATAAGATAGACTTGTCCTTACCAAAGATCTGTTTTAGACCATCTTTTCTCTTCTCATTGCTGGTGAAAGTACACACTTTTGTGTTAAACCCCGAGCATCTGTAGTTGTAATGACTAAATATTGTTCTCATTTAATCCATATGCTAAATTATCCATAATATCCAAGTAGGTACATGCTAGCAGCCAACTGGATTAGCATAGCAGTTTTTGTTTTTACCCTTTATACACTATATGGATGAAAGTATTGGACTTTTCCACCAAATTGTAGTTCTTTCCTAACTGTTATCACAAAGTTGGAGGCACACAATTGCATAGGATGTCTTTGAGTGTAGTTGAACTTAAACTTAGACTCTTTAAGATCTTGAGTGGCATGATATTGTGCTCCCCAGAAGATTGAAGGTTATTATAGCTGAGAGCAAAATTTGGAATTGGATGTTCAAAAAGCAAATATGGTCAGGTGTCTCAAACTTTGTCCATAGAGTTTACATTATAGTCTTTAAGCCAGTGAAACTACCAGTATTGCTGCTACCAAACACAAAAACACGTATGGGTTCAAATCACAGTGAATGACGATGGCATTTTTTTTCTCATGTCGAAAATGAGATGTCAAATTATATGTGGCCTCAGTGTAAGGAGACTGCATGATGTGCTCGTTGAGCGAATGTGTCCGGCTTTAAGAGCGTGCTGTCGTTTAATACGGGTTGTATGTGTAATAAATAAGAGAACAGCATGAGCAGGTTGAGGTTGTAGAGTTGCTTGTGGCAGTTAATTCAGCTGGCTGGGTTCTGGATGGCTGAAGTTCTGATTGATCTCGTTTCAGGTGGCTGCAGTTTGGGGTGGAGAGATTTCCGCTCGTTTAGGATTCAGGAGTGTCGATTCCCTGCCCAATCAGGGTGCCAAATTTTACACCGTTTTACCAGGTGGTTTTATAGGCTGCCATTGACAGTTTAGCTTGAAGAAGAAGAAAGGAATGAATAACAATAGGGTGGCAAATAGAGTGATTGGTTGCTTAATAATAATAATAATAATAATAATAATAGAAAATAATACTTTGACCTGCTCAATCGTTAACATTAGCTACAGAAATGAAACGGACACGTATATCATGGTCATAGAGGAAGGAAAGGCTACCGCTGGTACAGATCTCTGTACACAGAGGTGCAATGGTGCCACATGCTGGACATTCATATAATAATAATATAAAAAATAAAAAAGTTGAATATAAAGCTGAGTAGAAACATCATGTTGTCTTGACAAGTCCAGTTTATACTTATAAAGGTTAATTTGTGTTTGTGTAAATTGTGTTTTTTCTCTTTTTTTTTCTTCTTTTTTTTATGGCATGATTGTAAATGGTAATTTTGACTCTCAAGTATGATTTTTTTTTTTTTAATGACCTTTACACTTAACTGTTCATAGCTTAGCATATCGGCTTATTTGGCACTTAACCTTAAAAAATTCATCAAAGATATCTGCAAAAAAAATATATAAATTATTT
>JAAIIK010000059.1:3109741-3131101 GCA_014706435.1 Silurus glanis | reverse complement strand
CAGTGTAAAGATATGCAATTTCAATAATTTTGCACACAATGAATAAAAGTAATGCATTTTTTAAGTTGTTGGATAGCTAAAATTAGTTATAATTGTAATCCATTCTATTTGTAATCAGACAACATTTCTGTCACACAACTAATGACGAAAACATAAAAGAGCGGGAAAAGTTTTCAAATAATTAATAAGGAGGCAAATTCTTCAACAAAATTAGCCTTAAAGGAGTACACTAAAGAGAAGAGATTATGATTACAACATGACTTTTTGTACCTTAGGTGATGTGACCTATTCTGGTTTGAATGCGATTGCTATCATTGCAAAAGAGAAATCTGTTAAAGTTCAAGGAAGACGAAAATTCCATTTGAACAAAAATGGAGGGAATGATACAGGGAATAATAAGCATATAGGGAGTGATACATACATTCAATGAACCAAAGTATTGGGACAACTGACTTTTCCATCCATATGTGATTCTTCCCCAAACTGTTTCATTCAATTGGGGATGAATTGGAGCACTGAATGCGCCCCAGTACCTTACTTCACTAATGCTCTTGTGTCTGAATGAGCACAAATCTACACAAGCACACTCCAAAATGTGGTGGAAAATCTTTCCAGAAAAGTGGAGTTTATTAGAACAGCAAATGGGGACTAAATGTGAAATGGGATGTTCAAAAAGCACGAGAGTCTGATGGTCAGGTGCCTACATACATTTATTCATATAGTGTATACAGGGTATAATATGTAAACAGAGAATAAAAGTATACAATAAGAATGTAGGTAATAGTAAAGATACAGGAAACAATTAGAATACTTGGAATAATATGAAAACAGGGTACAAAAAGAATACTGGGAATGATAAAATATTGAAAATAAAATGTAAACAAGGAATAGAATGCAGGGAATAAAAATAATAATTATACAAGAAAATTATTAGAATACCAAAATACAGTTTCTGCAGCTTTAAGAATTGATCGCAGATGTTTTCTAATGCTAATGATTTCCCAAGTGTGTTATATTATATAATCGGTACATGAAACTAATTGGACAGGTATGTAGTTAAGGCAGTGAGGAATGGAAATCTGTATGGTTCCCAGTAGTTTTAAAGGCTTAATGAACTATAATCCAATCAGACGACTACAATAAAATAAAATTAAAATTTTTTAAAAAATAAAAAAATGCATCAGGTAAATGTAGTGTGTGTGGCAGGTGTCACTGTGTCAGTGAGGTATTGAGATTTTGAATTCTGTCAGATGGGCTGGTGAAGACAGGTATTTTTGCATGTTAGGTGACAGAACTGCTCCTCACAGTATAACCCGCTGTGTGAGAGGGAGGAGTGTACGCTTTTAGCAGGAGTGTGTGCTGTGAGATGAAGCGCTAGCTGTCAGAAACGTTTGCCACAGTCGAACGATTTTGACTGAAGTTGCGTTGTATGGAATATACAGTACATAAATGCTTTACTAGCAAACACGGACTTGAGCATTTGTGAGACTAATTATTTAAGTAGGGAATGATTTTAATCACAATAATTGCAAATTTATACGAATTGAAAGATGCAATTGCAGTCAGTGATTTGTTAATATATGGTTTTGCACTATAATGATCCATGTGAGGTTTCAAACAATTTGCAATTTTTAAATTGATGAATGGTAGATTATACCTTGATTATACATTATTATACGTCATTTTATATATATATATATATATATATATATATATATATATATATATATATATATCTATATATATCTCATATTTTTTATTATTATTATTAAACATTTAACAAAAATGGTTGAAGTTAATAAGACAATAATATATATGAAAATGAAAAATACAAAATCATCTGTTCTGAAGACTCCCCTGACTATAAGTGCTGAGACTGGAGACTCCTTCTATACAGCTTCATCATAATCTTTTTTTTTTAGCAACACATTGTTTTAAATATGTTAACTTCAACTTTGCTTGTGGATTAATTTTAGATTTATTTGCTATCAAAGAATGTTTTGGGGGGCATTTCTTTTTTTTTTTTTTTTTTTATCTAACCCACTTTTATTTTTTTTATCTAACCCAGAAAACCATGGCAACCCTGGCTTTAACTGGTCTCTCTGCTACTCTGTCCACCAAGCATAGGGAATTTCTTATCCAATGAGCCTCTATTAGCATTTTGCCATTTTTGGCTGTTTGATACGATGATAATTGGAGTGACCCGAAAACACACTGCAGTACCGAAGCTAAGACTATCTATAGAGGGGGTCTTTTTGCACTGGAAACATGAGAACGCAACCCCTACTGAAGTCCATACTTGTTCAGGAAAAGAGGTAGCCCATGCATTTGTTTTAGCCGATGACGACAATATTTGTTTCCGCAATGGACATGTACCAATAATTCCTTGTAATCTACACATCTGACAAATTATACAATATGCCCTACACTGATGCAAATATCTTGATTGTGTCTCCATGCACCTCCATGTTTCTGATAACAAATAACCAGGGGACATTTGTGTTTCTTTGAAAGAATCAAGTGACTCTGAAACCAGACCAAAGATTCAGACAGGGTTGGGCAAAGAAACATCAAAATGTATTTTAGAATAAAATACCAAATGTTGAAAGATTTATGATCAAACTCTTGATGTCACCCAAATGAGGATGGGTTCCCCTTTTGAGTCTGGTTCCTCTCAAGGTTTCTTCCTCATTACATCTAAGGGAGTTTTTCCTTGCCACAGTCACCACGGCTGCTCATCAGGGATAAATACACACCGTTCACGTTGACTGTTGATTTCTGTTAAGCTGCTTTGAGACAATGTCTGTTGTGAAAAGCGCTATAGAAATAAACTTGACTTAACTTGACTTGATCAAATACCTTAACTTTAAGTGTATCAAAATAAACCACAAGACTTAAAAAAAAATAAAATAAAAAATTGATTTGCACAGGATTCGTTAAAAACACTCAGTTTGGACTTTTAAAAATGTATTACCTTTACACTTTTTGTACACCATGCACTTTAAACGTAACACTTCTATTTGCAAAGGACTCTTTAAAACACTTTGATATACACATCCGTCTGTCTGTCTGTCCGTCCATCTGTCCGTCCGTCCGTCCGTCCATCCATATACAGCAGCCACACCATGTATTTAAAAAAAAAAAAAAAAAACAATAAAAAATACTTTCACAAGGGACCATGAAATTTCTTCACAAACCTTCCATCAATTGGCCTATTTAATCGATCCTTCACCATGACACTGACTCAGCTGATTAAGTAAACAATGTTTGATAGCAACAGCTTTTCTCTGGCTTTTTTTTTTTTTGGATTTTTCGGACTGTAGGAACCTTTAAAAATGTGCTTTGTTTCCAATGTTTTATGACAATTTATTTATTTTATTTCTATTTTAAAATTTAATATTACATGCCACATTGTTTGTTATTGTTCAGTTATGGGTTTATTTTATATCCGGAAAATTAATTTAATAAATGTATTATTGTTGGCCAATGACTGTTGACCAAAAAGGTTAAAGGTCAAGAGAGTCACAACGCGGGAGGGAGAGGAGCAAGGCACATGGTGTGAAGAGACTGCGTGCAGGCGGTGTGTGCTACAGGAGACAGAGTATATTCTTTTAAATATTACGGCCCAAAGTGTAACGGAACTTTTATCTTAATGGTTTATATCGTTTGATTTTCTTTTTGAAGTTCAAGTTTATTTAATGTCACTGCCTGTTTATAAACCGCCATCTCCGCCATCACGCGTACTCAAGGCCTAGCGGCTATCGCATTAGCAACGTGTGTGAACAGTGACTGCAGACGGGATCCAGTTGGACCTGGGACTTTGCGACTGGACTTGTTGCTGCTGTAAAGATCGCCGGGTTACACGGTGCTGGAATCGGCCTGGCTCCACGCTGAGGGAATTATTCACTACGCTAACAGTGAGTTGATGCTGTTCGCGGTTCATCTTGGTTTCCTTGGATGGATGTAAGTGATTGTTTTCCAAGTTTGTGCTTAAGAGGATTTCTTTAACCCTTCACACTGCGCATGTGCACCAACTGGGCCCCAACGAAAACATAGTGTATGTGACTGAGTTGTTGGTTCATATATATTGCATACAGAACTGAGTTTTCTGATAGACTGTGTAATATTGTGCACTTGGGTTTTTGTTATATTGTTTTGTTTTTTTTTTTGTATCTCTTTCTATGTTTTGAGGTCTTTAATTTTACTTTTCATACCATTTTGATACCAGTATTTTATTTTCTATTTTCTAAATATTTCACACTCTACAGTTGTTTACTGGTTTCATACATTTTTGTTTAAACCACAGCAAAACTAAAATGACAGTAAAACTCCGGAATAAGAAAAATAAACATGGTTTGTTAATTTACTAATTTGAATTTGTACTCTGGTGTTTCGTTCATTGGGGTTTCTTTATTGTAATAAGAGACTGGTTTAAGTAGAAGAATACTACCCCACCAATTCACCATTCAACTGCCGGGAATCCAGGTTTTCTGAGTTACGTTAAAAAAATATAAAATTGTAACCTTTTGGGTTTAAAAATAGGGTTACAGGACTATAAGCCGCTACTTTTTTCCTACGCTTTGAGCCCCGCGGCTTAAACAACGAAGCGGCTAATTTATGAATTTTTCCTGGGTTTTTCCCGGTTTCACAAACTTCAAGCCAAAAAACTGAGCGACATAACATTAGACCAATGAAAAATGCAGTGGCATGCTATTCCCAAAATACCGCTATGCTCCTAAAGGAAGCGCAACATATTTCACCCGTTACACCGTGTGTAACGTGTCTTTCGTTAAAGCCTGTATAAAGTACATTAATGTAGACAGGCGGCTTATAGACAGGTGCGGCTTATTTATGTTAAAAATACAAATATTTGTAAAATTCAGTGGGTGCGGCTTATATATGGGTGCGCTTTATAGTCCGGAAATTACGGTATATAATCCCTGTGATCTCCCTGATGAAGGTTAGTTTTTAAGTAACCAACAGTTTAATGTTTAACAGTTTGCGAGTGAATCATAATTGTATTCTAATTTAGTTACTTGGTGTTTGGTAACAAAGGGCTACTTTACCTCAGCAACACTGACTCAATGACAAACAAGTCATTCATCAGAAGAGAACTGATGGCACCTGCATTCATTGTAACTAATTTCTACTAGCAAAAGAATAATTTAATTGTTAATCATAAAATATGATAATATATTATGTGTCCAGCAGTCATTCATGCAGTGGTATGCAAAATAATGATCCTACTAAACAGCTACTTCATTTAGGGTACAATATTCGACAATCGAATATTTATTTATTAATCATTGGACACCTTTTTTTTAAAAAGCTGGCAGGCAGCATGTTTCTTACTTTCACCAACTTCTTCCATATGGACCAATTTTCTGTTCTTAAGTCTGGGCAAAATACTGAGTAGGCACCAATCAGAGGCCGCATTTGTATGATGTCATCATGTAGACTTCTTACAAAGTATTTTACAGTATTTTAAAAGTACAAAAATACAAAAGACTGAAGTATTTTGACACAAAATATGAAGCCATTGTCATCGACTCCATCAAATACAAATTACAAAATCCTATTTTATATTTTAAATACGTAAAAAATCTATGGAATAGCTCTTTTTTTGCTCAAAATGTGATGTATAATTAAAATACACTTCATTTAAAGTCTCTTGCTTTATCAGATTTTTTTTTACTTTTGAGTTTTGTTGAACATCCTTGAATAAATAACAGGTAAAATAACTGATCAACCATCAGTGCATAATACATCAGCAGCTTCATCCAACATTTTGACTTCACTCCAAGAGGGTAATATAGAATACTACATGCTTTTTTTTTTTAAAAAAAGTAACAAGAGAGTGACATTAAATGGTAGTCGGACACGTCCTCAAGTTCTTCAGATACTCATTGCAGAAAATCTTTGTCCTTCCCCACCCCCACACCATGCTATGTTCTACTAGATTGTATGCAATCTCAGAATATGCTGCTCTTGTTTGTCTTTTTTTTTTATTTATATTTGTATAACGTTTTCAACAATGGACACTGTTTTAAAGCAGCTTTACACATAAATAATGTTATAAAATAATGTATAAGTTGTTCCTTATAATTGTACATTTCTCCCTAATGAGTGAGCCAGTGGCAACTGTGGCAAGGAAAAACTCCGAGATAGCATGAGGAAGAAACCTCTTGAGCCTTATCTGACCGAATGTCCAGTTTCTATCATATTTTATTGTTGTTTGCTGGGTAATGCGGTGACATCATATGACAAAACTGGCGACATCCTCCTCCAAAAATAAGACATTTGATGTATAGAAATGCTTGTCTTATTGAGGAGAATCATTCTCATGCTTTGCACAGACAACAAAGATTAGTGTTTAGTGAGGACCTTGCATGTCAATCTTCTCACATGTTCTTCAGAAAATAATTTCTTCCTAAGAAAAGATTGTCGATGAAAATTTTTCTTCTTTTTTCTGGTTTTTATATATTAAAAAAGGAATGAAGGCGTCATAATTGAGGTCGAACACGAATCACAAAAACAATGAACACAACATACACGGGCCGACATGACGCTTTTTCTCAGATGTGTCTTTTCATATGATGAGAGCTATTTTAAATTCACTTGGACAACTTCATCTCAGTCTTTATCACAGCCAATAAAATACTCTTTTAATCATCAGCTCAGCATAGCCATACTTGTAGAGAGATGAGAAGAGATGCTTGCTGTTCTCCTACCTAGTTTACATTCATTTATTAAATGCTGGCTGTTTTGAGTTTTATTTTGTTGCATTTTCATTGTGTGGGTTTAGAATAAAAAATTCACAAGGATACTTGTAAATCTGGATGGATTGAGACAGTAAATGGCTGTGGATTACGGAAAGACACAAACCTTTCTGAAGTCCTGCTAATCAGCAATATTAGTCTTCATTTGTTGTTAGCCACATTGGCATTGCTGCACTGTAAGCAGACTTTTAAAGCTGGTTTTCAACAAGCCCTTTGATGTTGCAGTAAACAAACATTGTTTATTATTCAGGCCAAGGAATCCTCCAGGTTCCTTTTCTTGGACAAAGCAAACCTATCTGTATCTATTTACCAGCAGAAGTTAGCATTAATGTTACTATTGAAAGACTTGCAGCATTTAATTTGCTCGTTTGCCGTTGCTAGGCACTGGACTGAACTCGAAAGCCGTTTGAGGCAGCATAGTGTTATCTTGAAAATCCATGTCTGAAAGTGTTTCCTTTATTAACATTCCACCATATTGTGTAGAATTTATATATGCATTAGTTTTTAAACCTGGCTTGTACTTTTCTTTAGCACAATTTTTTTTCCATAAATTATATCTATCCAAACCTGGACTTTTTTTTTTTTTAATCACATGAAGCCAATTCCAGACTTTTGGGACAAGATTTGAAAACCTGTAAGAACTGATATATGAGCAGAGCATAGACTCCATATGAAGGGGTTTGTCTGACATTTCTCAAATAAAAAATTAAATAAAAAAAATAAAGTAATACATAGTTGGAATGTGATTAGGACAAAACCTTGCTCTTAAATTCTATCTAGAGAAGATCTTCTTCTTCTTTCGGCTGCTCCCATTAGGGGTCGCCACAGCGGATCATCTGTCTCCATACCACCCTGTCCTCTACATCTGCCTCTTTTACACCAACTACCTGCATGTCTTCCCTCACCACATCCATAAACCTCCTCCTTGGCCTTCCTCTTTTCCTCCTACCTGGTGGCTCCATCCTCAGCATTCTTCTACCAATATAATTCATGTCCCTCCTCTGCACATGTCCAAACCATCTCAATCTCGCCTCCCTCACCTTGTCACCAAAACATCCTACATGCGCTGTCCCTCTAATAAACTCATTTCTAATCTTATCCATCCTCGTCACTCCCAACGAAAACCTCAACATCTTCAGCTCTGCTACCTCCAGCTCCACCTCCTGTCTTTTACTCAATGCCACTGTCTCTAATCCATACAACATCGCAGGTCTCACCACAGACCTATAAACTTTCCCTTTCATTTTTGCAGATACCCTACTATCACAAATCACTCCTGTCACTCTTCTCCACCCACTCCACCCTGCCTGCACTCTTTTCTTCACTTCTCTAACACACTCACCATTACTTTGCACTGTTGACCCCAGGTACCTGAATTCCTCCACCTTCTCCAGCTCTTCTCCCTGCAACCGCACAACTCCACTGCCCTCCCTCTCATTCACACACATGTATTCTGTCTTACTCCTACTGAGTTTCATTCCCCTTCTCTCCAGCGCATATCTCCACCTCTCCAGGCTCTTCTCAACCTGCTCCCTACTCTCACAACAAATCACAATATCATCCGCAAACATCATAGTCCAGGGAGACTCCTGTCTGACCTCGTCCGTCAACCTGTCCATCACCACTGCAAACAGGAAAGGGCTCAGGGCCGATCCTTGATGCAGTCCAACCTTCACCCTGAACCAGTCTGTCGTTCCTACTGCACACTTCACTGCCGTCACACTGTCCTCATACATGTCCTGCACCACCCTCACATACTTCTCTGACACACCTGACTTCCTCATACAATACCACAACTCCTCTCTTGGCACCCTGTCGTACGCCTTCTCTAAATCCACAAATACACAATGCAATTCCTTCTGTCCTTCTCTATACTTCTCCATCAACATTCTTAAAGCAAATAAGGCATCTGTGGTGCTCTTCCTCGGCATGAAACCATACTGTTGCTCACAGATGGTCACCTCTTCTCTCAGCCTGGCTTCCACTACTCTTTCCCATAACTTCATGGTGTGACTGATCAACTTAATTCCCCTGTAGTTACTGCAAGACTGCACATCTCCTTTATGCTTAAAGATCGGTACCAGCACACTTCTTCTCCATTCCTCAGGCATCTTCTCACCTTCCAAAATCCTGTTAAACAATCTGGTCAAAAACTCCACTGCCATCTCTCCTAAACATCTCCACGCTTCTACCGGTATGTCATCTGGTCCAACCGACTTTCCACTCTTCATCCTCTTAATCGCTGCTCTCACTTCCTCCTTACTAATCCTATCCACTTCCTGCTTCACCAACTCCACATCATCCAACCTTCTCTCTCTCTGATTTTCCTCATTCATCAGCTGCTCAAAATACTCCCTCCACCTTCTCAACACACTCTCCTCACTAGTCAACACATTTCCCTCTCCATCCTTTACTGCTCTAACTTGCAGTACATCCTTCCCAGCTCGGTCCCTCTGCCTGGCCAATCGGTACAAATCCTTTTCTCCTTCCTTAGTGTCCAACCTCTCATACAGCTCCTCATATGCCTTTTCCTTGGCTTTCGCCACATCCCTCTTAACCTGCTGCCGCATCTCCTTGTACTCCTGCCTACTTTTCTCATCACTCTGTCTATCCCACTTCTGTTTTGCCAACCTCTTTCTCCTTATGCTCTCCTGCACTTCCTCATTCCACCACCACGTCTCCTTGTCTTGCTTTCTATTTCCAGATGTTACACCAAGTACTTTTCTAGCTGCCTCCCTCATCACTCCTGCAGTAGTTGCCCAATCATCCAACACCTCCTTAACACCACTGAGCCTCTGTCTGACCTCTTCCCTGAACCTCACACTACACTCTTCCTCCTTCAGTTTCCACCATCTTATTCTTCTTTCAGTCCTCACTCTCCTCCTCTTCTTCTTCGCCTCCAAAACCATCCTACAGACCACCATCCGATGCTGTCTAGCTACACTGTCCCCTGCCAACACCTTACAGTCTCCAATCTCCTTTAGGTTGCATCTCCTGCATAGCACATAGTCCACCTGTGTGCACCTTCCTCCACTCTTATACGTCACCCTATGATCCTCCTTCTTCTTAAAATAAGTGTTCACCACTGCCATTTCCATCCTTTTAGCAAAATCCACCACCATCTGCCCTTCCACATTCCTCTCCTTAAAACCATACCTACCCATCACCTCCTCATCACCTCTGTTCCCTTCACCTACATGCCCATTAAAGTCTGCCCCAATCACCAATCGTTCTTTCCTAGGTACACCATCTACCACTTCATCTAATTCACTCCAGAATCTTTCCTTCTCCTCCATCTCACAGCCAACTTGTGGAGCATAGGCACTGATGACATTTATCATCATCCCTTCAACTTCCACCTTCACGATAATCACCCTATCAGAAACTCTCTTCACCTCCACTACACTCTTACTGTACTCTTCCTTCAGAATCACCCCAACACCATTTCTCTTTCCATCCACACCATGATAAAACAGTTTAAATCCACCTCCAATGCTCCTGGCCTTACTCCCTTTCCACTTGGTCTCCTGAACACACAGCATATCTACTTTTCTCCTCTCCATCATATCAGCTACCTCTCTCCCTTTACCCGTCATAGTACCAACATTTAAGGTACCAACCCGAACCTCCACTCTCCTACACTGCTCCATTCCCTGCCGTCTCTGTAGACGTCTTCCTCCTCTCCTTCTCCTCCTTCGGCCAACAGTAGCCCAATTTCCACCGGTACCCTGTCGGCTAACGATACCTGTGGCGGTCGTTGTTAACCCGGGCCTCGACCGATCCGGTATGAAATTCTCATTTGTGATCCGCATATTTGATTTGGCACATGTTTTACGCTGGATGCCCTTCCTAACGCAACCCTCCCCATTTACCCGGGCTTGGGACCGGCACTAAGAGTGCACTGGCTTGTGCATCCATAATGGCTGGGTTTTATCTAGAGAAGATAATATACTGTAAACACAAGAAAACAGAGTATTACTGACACACATGTACTACGCCCAAATAACAATGATATTGTGTGAACGAATCTTTAGAAACCAGACTTATGTGGATTAGCCACGGTTATAGAGTTAAATGCATTTTATTGATCTGCTGTGCCATAATTCAAATGAAGTATAACGTTACAAAGCCATACACTATATGTACAAATGTTTCGGAACACCCGAGTTTTCCAGCCATAAGTGGCTTCTTCTTTTTTTTATATGTGGAGGCACACAATTGTAAAGGATGTTGTTGGACGTGTTAACATTAAATTATCCCTTCACTTGACCTAAGAAACCTAAACCTGTTAAAACATGACAATACCCCTGTGCACAAAGTCAAAAGTGGTTTAAGGAAGGAAGAGTGGTGAACTGGTGACAGGGTATATATATATATATATATAAATATTTGTGTGACTCTTCAGCAGCATCTCGGACATTGAAGCAGAAGACCACATAAAGTTTCACTTCTGTCTGCCAAGAATAGAAATCTGCAGTGGACCCAGGCTTATTCGTGTATCATTTGTGTCTCTTTGGCGACATTGGTGTCTTTTTGGCGACACTACAGACATCGCTGGGCAAAGGGACAGGTGCTGGAGCACCCACAGCGACACAGCTCTGCATGTGCACTAAAGCATTATTAGGTGATTTTAATAAAGCAATGCCAGATCAGTTATTGTTAATATAACCAAGCTGTCCATTGTGCAGGCTTCATCATAGGTTAGAGAAGAGTGAAAATAAACAGGCTGTGTGCAGTGATTATCTGTGCAGGCAATAAAAAAACAATTATTAAGATCAAGCTCGTGTCAGGGACGACTTTAGAGGGGGCCTAGGGTGGATGCAAATCATTGTGCATGCGTCTGCCATTGCGATCATTACTGGAATGATATACACCGCTGGAGACTGGTTCATTAACACACCACGGGCTTCAGCTTTCCTCCAGCAATGTTTTGCTCGTAGGGTTTATTTAGTTTTCTTTTGCACTGTTATTTTGCTGTAGGGTTTCAGCACTATGCGTTCATGCTGCAGGCCATTTGTTTGTTGTTTTAGTCAAACAAGTTAGTCTAATTCCTTTTTTGCTGTAGAGATCTGATTGTGAAGTCAGCATGGTTTAAGGCTGTTTTTTTAAGGCTACGATGTATGTGCAAGCCATGACAACTGACATAAACATCCAAAAAGGCATCATTTTTATTAGGACAATTTAACATAACATTAAGGTATATTGGATTTTTGTTGCTATACAATTGTGTGTGAACAATTTTCATGTTTGGAAGCTGATTCGAATATGATCTTGTTGAATGATCTTTTCTTTGGCCAAGTCTGAACCTTCTGGCAGAGGCAACCATATTTTGAGTGGAAATAAAACTTGGCTGGACTCATGAACCCTTTTAACCTTTAGCCCTAAAACATCACCCATCCACCTATGTTATACAGTAGGGTTTTCTTTTTTTTCTTGTAGAAAGTGTACAATTTTGTTAGTAGACATGCTGTTTGCTGTTGAATTCTTCAGCTCACCCCTCACCTGATCTCAGGAAGGGATTGTTTCATGTGAAACTCTGCTCAACGCATGACTTGACAACCCCAAAAATCTAAATTGGGCAAATATAAACTTGCACAAGGATTTGACCTTACAACTTTCCAAACAGAAGTCCATCCTCTTGGCCACGTCCCCAATTCTCAATGTTGTGTGACCATGTGGCAAATATCTGTCAAATTGCACATTCATTGGTGTCAGTGGTAAAGGCTTTCTTTTTTTTTTTTTTTAAACCCCAGGGAAATCTCATCAATCTGACTTCAAAGTAATGAACTGAACTTTTTTTTTTCTATGGCAGCCTTAATGTATTCATATGGGTTTATTTCAGTAATCATTGAGGGGCGTTGTATGGGTCATGTACGTAGCTGTCACAGTACCATGAAGAAAATCAGAACTAATTCTAAAACTAATTATCCAGTCATGTTAGAAAATTTGTTTAACACATTACAAAATAGTATACATGCAGTATATTTATAGGCGTGTTTTAAGTCTAAAGCATTTTTACAACTAATCATTAGCCTGAGGAAGGGATGTGTGCAGGTTTACAGACTGAGTCATGCTGCTATTGCTATTTTGACTGATTGCTGGTATGTATTCAGTGTCTGTGCTTGGCTTTGCTCTCAGAGGAGATGACAGTCAATCAGTGTAGTCGTAGCTGAGGGAACAACTCATGTCTCTTACATCATTATTCACTGTCAGTGAATCAGACAAGCTGCCGCCTACTAGCCTGCGACTAGACTTCTGTCTTAAATATCTCCAGGAGCAGGAGAAAGGACACGCTTACTCACCCTGAGATCATTGTAGACAAATATTACACTTGATAAAAGAATTAAAACCCACCATTTGACAGTGACAGGAAATGGAACCAGTGGGTTTTCATATGTTGCCAAGGCATTTCTTTGGTTTGCAATTAGTGTCTGTGTCCAGGACGTCATGATCCGTCATTACACTTAAAATATGTTCACAAGTTTCTGGAGGTAATGCATCATTTGGTGCTGCTTCTTCTTTTTTATTTTTTTGAAGCTGAAGTGGAGAGGTGCCGACCTTATAAACATAAGAACAAGAGCTTATTTCCTAATGAAGTTAAGTGTCATATAATCGTTGGACAAAACACATACTGTATGAATTTTTCCAGCCAGATGTAAATTTTCCCAGACCGTTTAACACAAAGCACACATATCCTTTATAGGATGTCTTGGAATGCACTGGCATGCTAAACCTTCACTTGAACTAGGAAACCAAACCTGTTCCTTATGGCTTGCATGGGATGGAGTAAAAGATTTTGAGTGATCTTCTATATAACTCTCAACTCTATTGCACAGCAATGGGATGAATTGGAACGCTGACTGCATCCCAGGCCTCCTTACCATACATCAATACCTGACTTTCCTATTATGCAGTGTGTCTAAATGAGCACGAATCTCCACAAACACATTCCAAAATCTAGTGGAACATTTTCCCAGAAGAGTGGAGGTTACTATAAAAGCAAATAAGGAACTACATGTACAGTAAAAAGGGATGCTCAAAAACCACCTACGAATCTTATGGTCAGGTTTCCATGTTGTAATTGTAATTATAATCGAGACCTATGTAAGAATGAGCATTTCATTATTGAAGATCATATTTGGTGTAAATATCGACATGTAATTCATTCCCGGGACGGATTTTTCTTTTACTGGATGATAAAACTGAACATAAAGCATTCGCTCATTGACCCATGAATATGCATGACATGACGTGTAAATGGTGCTTACAGAATCATGCTGGCAAAGAAGCATGTTTCTAGAAAAAAAAAAAAACGAACAGTCTATAAACAACACCTGGTCCTATTGAAACTCTGAGGCTCTGCCAAAGGCAAGCATTGTCCTGTTTAACTGTTCCTTCTCATCCTGCCTTCCAATGATGGAAACTGAAAAGCTTGTTTATTTTCATAGAGGGGTCAGTCAGTTATGGAAAAAAAGATGAATCTGGTCCAAACAATCGCTTTGTATTCCATGCTGGAGTGCAGGCCTGGGTTACGTCCACCTCAACTGCGCTGACATTTTCCAGAAAAAAGAAAACCTTTCTCACTGAGAAGCCTAAGGATACTCACATCGCTATACTGTGCACATGTGAATAGAACATGGCTTTTGCACGTGGCTTTGCCTAACCGATGTACAGTTGTTATTACTCAGGGTGTACTCACTTTTGTTGCCAGCTATTTACTATAATGGCTGTATGTTGAGTTATTTTCAGAGGAAAGTAAATCTGTACTGCTATACAAGCTGATCACTGACAACTCTAATCTATCTAATCTAATCAATCTCTAATTTCTATAGAATTGTCACTTGAGAAGACATACAAAAATTTTTGCTGAATTTTAGGGGTGTACTCACTTATGTGAGATACTGTGTGTCTGGAAAAATAAAATTTTCAAGGAAAAAATAATCTATATTCAACATTTGATAAAAGTATGATAGTATGTTTATACCTGAAAATTCGCTTTCTAAGGTTTGCCGGGAAAATAGTCACTTTTTCACTTCAAAACCGTAATGTAATTTATTATATTTTAGACTGTTGATCCCCCAAATCCCCATCGCCCCAATTAAACTCTTTTGCAGTTTCTAGTAGTGTCTCCGTATCAAATCACAAACAGCCACTAATTCTCACAGGAATAGAATGCAGTTTAAACCAACAAATTAGCACTGGCTTCACTAAACACATCACAAATTGTACTCAACGTTTCAGGATGAAATTTTCCTTCTGCCATAGCTACAAATTAAAATTCTAGCCACAACGCTCTGCAGTTGCAGAACGGTCGCAGTCTTGGTATTGATTTTTATACTTGCTTTTTCAAAGTCAGGTTGCCGTGAGTTGTCTTGAGAAAACTTTCAGGTGCAGCTGTCAGTGCTTATGCATGAAAGCCTTTTATATCCTGCGGCTTCTTGTTGACTCCGATGCTGCCTGTCGTGCGGCGTTACATGGAAATTCCTGATATAGCGGAATCGTTCTTTATTTAATGTGTAAGCAAACAATTATTTCAGCACCGAACCATAAGAATGAAACGCTGCAATCTTCCAAAACTTTTAATATACACACTATGAATAATAGTATTGGCAGAACAGCAAGTTTTAGGACAGTTTATATATATATATATATATATATATATATATATGTTTGTATGTCGTAGCATTAAATTCTCTAAATCTCTTTATTCATGCTAGGAGACCAAAACTTCCAGCATGACAATGCCCATCTGCACAATGCCAGCTCCATAAAGACCATTGGACATTTACATTGGAGTGAAAGATCTTGAGTAGCCTGCTGTAAAGCTCTGACCTTAACCCTATTAAACACCTTTGGGATGCATTGGAACACTGACTGCACCCCAGGCATTTTCCTGACTTTACTAACACCTTAGTGGCTGAATTAGCACAAATCTCCACAAGCACATTCTAATATCTTTCCAGAAGAGTGGAGGTTTTTTAACAGCAAATGGGAACTAAATGTGAAATTAGTTAAAAGTCAAGTTGTTTATTTCTATAGCGCTTTTCACAGCGGACATTGTCTCAAAGCACCTTTACAGAATTTAACAGTTAAGGTAACCGATGTGTATTTATCCCTGGTGAGCAGCCATGGCGACTGTGGCAAGGAAAATCTCCCTTAGATGTTATGGGGAAGAAACCTTTAAAGGAACCAGACTTAAAATGGGAACCCATCCTCATTTGGGTGACATCAAGAGTGTGATTATAGTCTTTAATACAGAACACTGGAGAATGAGAACTACCATGAGCACTGGAGTGTAAGATTATGATTAATGTTCTACAGTCGCATACAGTCATTTGAGGTTATGGAACCAGGAGCTAATAAGCAACTCATAAACTAGCTCAACAGTTGAGATCATCATAGATCCAACACCAGCTCCTCCATGCCAGAGCCTTTAAACACTCAGAGGTCCAATGTCCAAACGCCATACGAGGTGGAATCCAGCTGCCGTTGGTGCATCTCTAGTTGGTTTAGGATGTTTGCGGGGTCATCATCTACTTCAATAAAGGTCCATAATCTACATGAATCTTGTGTTCAGGTATCCTAAATCTCGTTTCCATATAGTGTAGCTAATTATGTATTCTATATACAGAATAGCATGCTGTTGTATTGACCCTTGAAGCATTTACGGTTGCACATAAGACAGTGTGAAGAACATAGCGGGAGTTTATATTTATCAGGTCAATCAGTCAAAACAGCTTGAATTCATCTTTCAATGCTTGAATAAGCAAGACAGAAAGAAAGTGGACAAGCCTGGATGCAGCCCCTTAAGGTCCGAAATGTTGTGTCTGGCAGAATAAATTAAATCTCCCATTCAGAATGAGTCGTACTTGCCATGACAAAGCATTTAAATGTTTTGGCTCTTTCTTTTTTTTTTTTGATTGTATGAAATGACCTGGTACTGAGAGAAAGCTGTATAATGAGAAATTTGTTTACACCGTTATTGGGCAGTAATTGTCTGCTTTAAAAGGTCAGTTGACAAATGCATTCGCCAAAACCTCTCACCCCCCCTTAACAACAACCCACAGGCATCCGTGTAGTAAAGGTCAGGCGCATTGTTACTTCAGTTTCCTTTAACCTATGCGTCTTATTAACACACACTTTAACCATGTGTTGTGAAAGAAATTATTCAGAACGTCCTAAAAAGCATGACGATACAGCTTGGACTTATTAAAAGCCATGTACAAAATCAACACTCATTGTTGCCATGTAAGTAAAACATCCTATGTTCATACATCTATAAAAGTATATTACCTTACCTAGTGATTGTATACTTTCCTTGTTAAGCCTGAGGAGCATTGATTTGTGAATTGTAACTTGTACCCTGTATATGGACAAAATTGAGACATGACCTTTCTTCCCCAAACTTTTACAACTAATTTAGAGATACATAATTGTACTGGATGTCTTTGGATGAAGTAGTATTCAAAACCTGTTTCAGCTTGACAATGCCTCTGTGCACAAAGCAAACTTCTTCAAGATAAAGTAAATCCGGAAAGTATTCACAGCGCTTCACATTACAGCCTCATTCCAAAATGGATTACATTTATTTTCCTCAAAATTCTACAATTCTACAAAATTCTACAATTTCTAATACCCCATAATTACAATGTAAAAGAAGTGTTTGGAATATTCCCAAATTTATTTAAAAAAAAATGTATAAATAAAAAAAAACGATGTACATAAGTATTCACAGCCTTTGCTCAATACATTGTTGAAGCACCTTTGGCACCAACTCAACTCTTTTTGAGTATGAAGCTACAAACTTGGCATACCTATTTTTGGGCAGTTTCTCACAGTCTTTGCAGAACCTCTTAAGCTCCATCAGGTTGGATGATGAGCATCGGTGCACAGCTATTTTAGATCTCTTCAGAGATGTTCAATTGGGTTTAATTCTGGGCTCTGGCTGGGCCACTCAAAGACATTCACAGAGTCATCCCATAGCCACTTCTTAGCTGTGTGCTTAGGGTCGTTGTCCTGTTGGAAAATGAATCGTCGCCCCAGTCTGAGGTCCAGAGTGCTCTGGAACAGGTTTTAATCAAGGATGTTTCTGTAAATTGTTGCGTTCAATGTTTTCTCGATCCTGACTAGTCTCCCAGTTTTTGCTGCTGAAAAACATCCCCACAGCATGATGCTGCCACCACCCTTCTTCACTGTGGGGATGATAGTGGCCAGGCAATTAGCGGTGCATGGTTTCCTCCAGACATGACGCTTTGCATTCAGGCCAAAAGTTAGATTTTTGTTTCTTGGCTTGGTTTGTGCTCTAACATGCACTTTTAACTGTGGGACCTTCTATAGACAGGTGTGTGTCTTTTCAAATCATGTCCAATCAATGAATTTACAACAGGCAGACTTCAATCAAGTTGTAAAAACATCTCATGGATGATCAGTGGAAGCAGGAGGCACCTGAGCTCAATTTTGAGTGTCATGGCAATAGCTGTGGATATTTATGTGCACGTGGATTTTTTTGGTTTTTAATTTGTAATAAATTTGCAGATTTTAAACAAACTTCTTTCACGTTGTTATTATGGGGTATTGTTTGCAGAATGTTGAGGAAAATAATGAATTGATTATTATTTTAATTAATTAATTAATTATTAATTAATTATTTTGGAATAAGGCTGTAACATAAAAACATTTGGAAAAAGTGAAGCACTGTGAATTTTCTTCCGGATGCACTGTATGCTTTACATGGGTTGGAGTGGAAGATCTTGAGTGGCCTTCTATAGAGCTCTGACCTCGCCCCTACTGAACATATCTGCGATAAATTGGAACTCTGGAATGGTCTTTAGCTAGTACTTGGATGGTATTTATGCCATTTCACACACAGTAAAATGGAGTTAATTGGTAGCAAGAAATAGTTACGATAATAGCAGCATTAGTAAGCACAATTATTGACTGGTTTGGTTGAAAATAAAATAAAAAATACTATGCCTCTGGTTTTCAGATTTCACACAATAATTTCTGGATGTAAAAATAGCAACCGGATGAGCAATGGGGACAAAATGGCTTACACACAAACAAATGAGTTAAACTAAGGTCTTACATCTACACTAGCTTTTACGCCTGGATAAAAATAACCCTCAGATTAACATGGGGACAGCTGTGATTTTGGTTGACGGTTCAGATTTCTAAAGATAATCATATTGTGTTCGTGTTTGGGGTGTGAGTGGAGTGTGTGCCTACAGATCTGTCCTGAAAATGTGTGCCTTTGTGTTAAGCCTAATCCTTCCTCAACGTGTCACATTTGCAGCCTAAAAATGGCAAAAGTGCCAAAGCAGGCTAGCTATTTTATTTTAAGAATTCCTCCCCATCAGGCATGGAGAAGATTCTCAGCAAGACTCCAGCGTGCTAATTGCTTTTCCTAATTTTCCCATTTCCTTACCCTCACACCTCGCAGCATTTCAGCCATCCCGATCTCTGCCGGCTCGGCATCAAGCAAAAAAACACGAGGTTACGTTAAAGTAAATGGATTTTAAACTAATTTGAGGGCGGGGAGTAGCATGGTGGATTAGTGGTTAGCATGTTTATTTTATGGATAGACACACATAGTTCAGTTTTACAGAATATGCTTTGCCATTAAAGCGTGTTAAGCAATTCCTTATTATACTTTGTGTTGTTGCTTTGAAAGATCACTTCCGCTTCCTCATTGAAGTCCTCCTTAAATTACAAACTGCTTAAATTGTCCAATCTGATTGGTTCTGAAGGTGTGGATTATATCCAAAATCAAAATCACAAGGTTTTGTTCTGAATGTGTTCCTTCTATTAGGTTAGGTTTCTATAGTAACCAAACATTCATAGACACATGGCTGTGGTGTGGTGTTCAAGGAATTTTGCTGGTCTTTTTTTTTTCTTTCTTTTTTTTTCTTTTTCATATTCACATGTGTGAGTACAGTGGGAAAAACTGGCCCTCTGTGGACCAAAAAATACATGACTAATTCGTGAAGAATATGTGCAAAAATATACTAGTTTAAAGAAAGATTTTTGTGCCTGCTGCTATTGAGGAAATAATATTACTCCAATTTTATTCCTGTCACAGCACCACGCAATAAGCTCCAAACTTCACACTATTCCTGTAACACTGTGTGACTTTTAATAATAATAATAATAATAATAATAATAATGATGACTATTTCCAGCAATATGTGGTTCTTCATCATAAAGTTACCACAAAGTTAGAGGCACACAATGTCTTTAAATATGATAGCATTAAATTTTCACAATTCAATTTAATTCGGAGAGCCAAACCTGTTCCAGCATGACAGTGAAGCGCAAAGCCAGCTCCATGAAGATATGCTTAATGAGCTCTGACCTCAATCCTATTGAACACCTTTGGGATGAATTGGAACGCTGACTGCATCCCAGACCTCCTCACCCTACATCAGTAATTGACTTTCCTAATGCCCTTGTGGTTGAATGAGCACAAATCTCAACAAATTAAATCATACTAGAAGACAATCATACCATAGACAATTAATTTAATTGACGATTAATTAAAATCTTCTGACTAATCAGATTTGAGAAATTTAACAGCTGTACTGTACACATTAGTTAAACACTTTTACAAACACTTGATTTAAGCCCAATTTGAGAAAAATTGAAGAGAGCTATTAACTCTGCTGTTATGTCCCTGCTGTTACTGAGGAACTAATATTGTGCTAATATTTCCTTTCGCAGCACCATGCAGCAAATCTCCGACCTTCACATTAGACCATGTTACACTGTGTGCCTTTTAATATTCCAAAATTGTAGAACTGCAGTGTAGAAAGACTGCTCTTCTGAGCTTTAAACCCCCACTGTTGAATCCACTGAAACCATGCAGATTTCCCAATTCTTCTGGTGCTGGTTGCTGTTTTTTTCACATTTTGCATCACCTCTAGAATGACTGGCAGTCTTTATGATGAAAAGAACAACAGAAAATAAAACAAACTGTTTGAAATTAAGGATATATTGGCACCTCTAACAATTCACAAGGAGATGTTGATTAATATAGACACATGAGATGTTGCCAGTAGTGAGACTTTCTTTTCTTGGGTGTTTTTGTTGTCTTTTAATGATCTAAAGGTGCAAACCGCAGCACCCCTAATGCACCTGAAACACATTTTTATATTGCTATATTTTGAATGCTAATTGAACGGCTTTGGAATCCACACGTAGTTCTTGTTATTGATTACAATATAAACCGCAGCATCCTCAACCCTCAATCTTTTGACAGGAAGAAGAATCCATAGATGAGTTATTCTGTCCTGAAGACTTTCCAATGCACATGACTGTCACAAAGTGCTGTCATCCAGGACTCCCTACACTTCTTATACTCCAGCTTTTTTTTTTTTTTAGATGGTTTCTAAATTTGTAACTTTTCATCTGACATTTGATTGCACATGCAGTGGGATCTGACAGAATGACAGTTGGTGATTTAAAATGTCAAAAATGATTCATACGATTAGTCATATTACCTCATTTATAAAAGGAAAAATAAATAAATAAAAAATGATTTGTCGTTTTTTTTTTTTTTTTTTTTTTTTTTTTTTTTTTTTTTTTT
>JAAIIK010000059.1:3082052-3109641 GCA_014706435.1 Silurus glanis | reverse complement strand
TTTTTTTTTTTTTTTTTTTTTTTTTTTTTTTTTTTTTATATGAGATTTGGTGGTTCACTAAATAGACAAATTTATTAGGACACCTGACTTATTGAAGCATATATGTTTCTTGCCCCAAGTTGTTACCACTCAGTAGGAGGCACACAATTATATATCCTGATGCTCTACCTCTGGATTGAATTTTTTTCAAATGGAGACCACTCTGTGCAACTGGATATGCTTCCACCTCAACAGCCTGAAGCTCCATTAAGTTACTAAACAACTCAAGAACTAATAAGATGGATCTGGATTGTAATTAATATCTACAGTCTGCTACAATGGCCCAGGACCACAGGTTGCATGAACAGTTTTGCATTTAAGCGCCCATTTCTACACACCTCAAGAATGATGGAACTGTAATGAATGGATATTCGGTGCAACCCAGATGAGGATTGGTTCCCTTTTAAGTTTGATTCCTTTCAAGATTTCCTCCTTATACCATCTCAGGGAGTTTTTGTTTGCCACAGTCACGACTGGCTCACTCATTAGGGGTAAACTTACAATTATAAGGATCAAACTTATAGGCACTAAACTTATCCACTTTTTTATATAACTTTATAACTACTTTATCTTTATAAAGCTCCTTTGAGACAGTCCATTGCTAAAAGCGCCGTACCAATACAATTGAATTGATTTGAATTCAATTGTATTTAACTAAACTGAACTGAAAACTGAACTAAATAGTGCCCCTGTGTGCAAAGCCAGCTCCATGAAGATATGGTTTACATGGGTTGGAGTAGAATATCTTGAGTGACATGCTACATTACGAACACCATTGTGGCTAAATGAGCACAAATCTCCACAAGTACACTTAGAAATCTAGTGAAACTTCTTCCCAGAATAGTGATGGTTATTTTAACTGCAAATGGGGATCTTATCCTCATGTCTCCAGAAAAATCTTTCCATATAGTCTCAAAATATTGTTATTTTTCTAACAGAAATACAAACCTGTCCCAAAATTCCTCATCCTATATATTTTGTATTGAGGTGCATCAATCAATCTTTCTAGTGTTCTGTCGTTCTCTACTTGGCCATGTCACCATCCTCCAAATGAAGTAAGAGAGAGAGAGCAAGACAGAGGGGTAAAACATCACCTTCATCCATCACAGAGACCCACACCTCACCCACCTGCTAAAAATAAACCCCTATTAGCAGCTGTCTGCCGGTGGAGGGTGCATGCGATGTTAAGAAAGAGGAAGAGGGTGTGTGTGTGTGTGTGTGTGTGTGTGTGTGTGTGTGTGCACGTGCACGTGTGTGCAACAGACGTATGATCATAATGTGATAAAGGACAAAAGAGAGAGAGAACCAGCCATCCATCGCTTGATTGGTTGCCATCAATGAGAAATTGTGCACATGTGCTTTTTTAATAATGTGCTTTAAAAATACTATTTTTTTTTATGTAATTTGCAAGTTATTATATGTATATATATATTTTTTCCCTCTCATGTGCCATGCTCTATATTTAGTGAACTGAAAAGATCTCACGACTGCATAATCATACACATTAGCCAACGTCTAATGTGTGGTTTAAATTTTACAATTACAGTTACTTTACTTATGACCTCATTTGCAAAAATCCATTCAAATCATGTTTGAGTGTTTCTATGAATAGTGCCTGAGATTAGACAATTTTTAATTATTTATTTATTTTTCTGTTTTGGCCAAATGGACAAAATCTCTATGGTAACTCTAACTGTTTATCTTACATTTGTAACACATAATAGTCTTTGTGCACAAATAATACATTGTAATGCCCGACATACTGCAGAATATACAGTACAAATGCTAATAAACAGTTAGTTAAATGCTATGCCTTACACTTGAGTCTAGTTTCTTTCATTGTTCATGCTGAGGTTTTCTTTTGAGTCTAGTTCTTTTCAGAGTTCCAGATGAGGTTCCTTGTTGTAGTTGGGTTCCTCTTGTGGTTTCAGATGAGGTTTCCTTTTGAGTCTGATTCTTCTCAAGGTTCCAGATGAGGTTCACTTTTTGAATCTTTTGAGTTACCGTATTTTTCGGACTATAAGCCGCTACTTTTTTCCCACGTTTTGAACCAATTTATGGATTTTTCCTGGGTTTTTCCCGGTTTCACAAACTTCAAGCCAAAAAACTGAACCCCATAACATTAGACCAATGAAATTTCCGAACGGAAACGATAAAACGCACCTCACCTGTGTGATAAACTCCCCAGAGAAATACAGTGGTACCTTGACCTACGAGTTTAATTCGTTCCGTGGACGAGCTCGTATCTCAATTTGCTCGCACATCAAATCAGTTTTCCGTATTGAAAATACTTAAAATGGCATTAATCCGTTCCAACCCTCAAAATGACACCCCGTTTTTATGTTTCATGTTATTAAATTGGAAAATACATTTCTAAATAACAAATCTTGTATAAAAACATAATAGAAAGAGTATGTAAAGATATAATAAGGTTTTATTCAGTGTATTTCCCTTGGCGATGAGACGACTTGAGCTAACGAAAACGCCGGTGGGGGGGTAGAGGCGATAAGCGGAGGCGGAGTGAAAACTCGTTTTTTACTATCACACCTGTACACTACGTATCCCTAAACTTTAAAATTTGTACTTTTTCTTCTTTGCTTATCTTAATTTTGGTCACAATCTTCGCTTTGTGGCTTCGATTCGCCATCTAGCAGCGGCGTCTCGAGCTCGTACCTCAATCTTTTGCTCGTGTAACAAAGCAAAAAAAACGACCGAGTGACCGATCGTACCTCGGAAAACTCGTACATTAATGCACTCGTAGGTCAAGGTACCACTGTAGTTGTAAAAGGAAGGAGGAAGACAGTGAACAATGACTTTCTTGGTGAGCTACTGTTTAGATACAAGCCGTTGTAACGCGTTGAGTCTGGGTGAAGGGATTGCTCGCTAAAACTCCAGTTGCAACAGAAATCATATAAGCACAGACAGGTTTCCAAAACTCGTGCTGTTTTTTCTTTGCAACAGCGTTATGGGTTAGTCAAAGAAACTTAGAAATGAGCATCAGAAAATAAAAAGGACATATTCCTCGGTCTCCACACACGCAGTAATACCGGAAGTATGCAGTGCCGGTCTTTTCCCAAAATACCGCTATGCTCCTAATAGAAGCGCAACATATTTCACCCGTTACACCGTGTGTAACGTGTCTTTCGTTAAAGCCTGTGTAAAGTACATTAGTGTAGACACCTGCGGCTTATAGACAGGTGCGGCTTATTTATGTTAAAAATACAAATATTTGTCAAATTCAGTGGGTGCGGCTTATATAAGGGTGCGTTTTATAGTCCAGAAATTACGGTAGTCATGTGTCTAACATCCAATGCATCCATGCAATTAAGTTGCGATTAATCACGAGTTTACTCATGGCAATAATGCAATATACAGTATGGGTGAAAAGTAACTGGGCATTAAAAGTTATTATTAAAAGTAATAAAGTCTAGATTTCTAATACAGATTTACTGATACAAATTGAACATATACTTTATTACATAGAAAAATTAAAGCACATTTTAAAATTTCAACGTAGGCACTGGTGCCATCAACCAGTTTCCTTAAACGGCCAGGAATGGAATGCACAGCCAGTCTTCTGAAGGAAGTCGTTTTGGATATTGCTTAGAACCTCCTGAATCTGTGCCTCCATCTTACCAGGCACTCACAGTAAGAGCAAAATGGGGTGGTGCACCATCCTGCATGAAAATAAGGTTGGCAAGTTCTATAGTCATTAAATATTGCCTAAGTAATTTTCAGCGACCCTGTACTGTATATATGCATGTGTCTCTAACTTCTGAGTGAATCAGATGTGCTGTAATTTATTGTGTGCGCTTTATAAATGGAAATTAAATCTTGTTTTTGTGCATTGTAACTTCTCTTTGTCTGTGCTAATGGTTCTCTCAGGCATGGACGAGTGATACCAATTAGTGATGTGTTTGCATGGCATATTTGTATTCACTCATCTTAATGAGCATCTGTCTCAGCTCCTTTAGTTGGAGTCGCTTTTGGTTTCCCCACTACCGCTGTAGCATCGTTGGCCATCTATCTCTCTCTCTTTTCTCTCTTACACCCTCTGGCACATAATTGGTTGTCAGTCCACTGAGAGCCGTTGCGAGGTGTGAAATGCCACCAGCAACTACTTATGCTAAGTTAGAGCAACATGTCATGTTCTAGCTTTGGGGGCTGAAAATAGCAGGCGCAGTGAAGCCGTTCAATAAACCTTGGAGTGTATTACATAGTTGTTTACCGGCTCCGTGTTGCATCACTGTTTTTTTTTATTTATTTTTTTCACTCTGAATTGGAGTTACATTCATCTCTAAGCTTTGTTCATGCACCCTTTGGTTCCTTATCCTGACATCATGTCTAGTTCTCCTGCTGGTCTGGTTTAAAAATACCCCTCTATTACCATGTGGGTAATATTTTATCCTGACCTGCACTGGGAGCAATTTCTGGTTCTGCCAAACTCCATCCAAAAACCAACACTGGCACATGTGTCTGATTACGGCTGAAGTAAAACACTTTTAAGGGGGGAGAAAAGGAATTAGGGAATGTTAGCATAATGCCAGTGAGACCAGTTAGCTAGCGCTTACTAATATTCATTCACTGAAGGAGCGCACACCATCTGTGCTCCAGTTTTTACACTGCAAAAGGTCGATTTCTAAATAGGTTGACTAGGCTGTTTGTCTGGTTTAATTACCCAGCTACAAATAGCAGAGGTTTGCATAACAGAATACACATTACCATAGTCTTTATTCTTTGAGAATTATTGTACACTGCTTACAACAGGAGTTAGATTAAGATTTTGTGTGTGTGTTTAGACACTAGGCAGACAGTCCAGCCAGTATCTGTGTAAACAGCAGTGTTTTTGGATTCATTCCAGTAACAATGTACTTTAAAAGACAAGCTGTCATGCTGCTATAATATGGAGAGAACGTTTGTGGGCAGTGCGCTATCGATCTCTCTTTTAACCGACGTATAATAGACACAGACACACACTCTCTATAACAAGTGAAATTTTAGCTTCTACACTGCATCAGATTCACTGTAAATATTCTGGGAGATTTGAGGCAAAAAATATTCTTTAAATACATTGACAGGAAAGTACAGTGATATTTTAATATTAAGAATAAAATGGGCAGGAAATGGCCAAAAGTAAATTAGAGATAGGGAAATCAGAAAGGAAAAAACGCTAAAGAAGAAAAAAAAAAAAAAAAAACGTATTTTTGAGTAATCTAGCACAGCAGCACTAATAATGGGTGTAAGATTCATTCACACAATGCTGTGAAGAAGCAAAGACCTGTGCTAAATTCTTTTTAGCCCAGGCTGTAGATTTATCAGTGACAGCCACGTCATAGGGGAAGTATTAGCTCAATGGTTATGGCTCCGGGTTACTGACTGGAATGTTGGGAGTTCATGCCCCAATATTGCCAAGTTGTCACTTTTGGGCCCTTGAACAAGGACCTTAAACCTCAATGATCCATGGGTGCTGTATCATGGCTCACCCTGTGCTCTAACCCAAGATTTTTAACATTGCCAGGATATGCGAAGCAAGAATTTCACTGTGCTTTTATGTAAGTACGTTGCAGGAGGTCTGTGATGCAGTTAATTCCAAAGGTTTTCAGTAGGGTTGAAATCAGAGTTTTATAGCTGGTCAGTCAAGATCTTCCACTCTAGCCTGCGTATACCATATCTTCATTGAGCTGGCTTTGTGCACAAGGGGTATTGTCGTGCTGGAACAGGTTTGGGTCTCCTAGTTCAAGTGAAAGGAAAATTTAAGACCGTATACAACTGTGTACCTCCATCTATGTAATAACAGTTTGAGGAGAACCACATATGGTTGGAAAATACTTTTGTCTATATAGTGTATATCATCAATATAGACCTTGCTATGCAATAGATTTGAACTTTAGCCCTCCCATCTATTAACACAACTAGCATGACCAGCCATACTCTCATTTCTGAGAGAATAAGGTTTAAACATTTATGTATTTTAATGTGAAGTTATTACAGTCGAACCCACTTATCTCAACCTCGGTTAACTCGCCAACCCTATTAAGTCAACGTTTTTGAAGTGGAACCGCCAAATTCTCGCTTTGTCTTAGCATTTTTTAATCGGTTATGTCGATTTTTTTTTTTTTTATGTCGCCGAACCCTAATATCTCGAGCACAAGGGGGGGCAAATTTGCCACTTAACGTCGGTTATGTCAGGAATCCCCCTGCCACGCCCCCTTCGGCGGCTGTCAAACCTCGGCATTCCCCGAAGCACCCTGCTTCTTCTCCCGGGCGTGCCCCGCCCGTCGCAGTCATGCTGATCACACACACCTTACTCTCATTCACTTACTCATCCCATCTCCTATTTAAGCCCCTCACCTCCACACACTCGCGGTCCGTTATTGTTTGTGCATGATCGTATGTGTTGGTTCATGGCGGTCTGTGTAATCGCATATACGTATCCCGCTACGTACCCTTCTTCTCGGACTCTGGATTCTCTCAACGCCACCCCGGATTACCACGATCCTGCTGTTTTACATGTTCACGCTGTCTGCACCACGTTTATCCGTTGCTGCCCAGCGCTGCGCTTTCCATAGCGCGGATCCGTGGATTCTCTACACGAACTGTTTTCACAGAACTTCGTGGACCGCGCTCCCGGAGCGCACCACTGGATATTACTGCTTCGCTACAAGTATTGGTGGAATATCTCCTGAGTATTCTCAATAAACTTTGTTTGCGTTTACTTCGGCTTCCGCCTCCTTATCCGCATTACAGGTTATCTCGATCCGCATGACCAATCAAACAAATCGCGGCAACGCTGTTGTGTAAAAAAACCTCCAAAAACACGTGCATGCACATTCTCAGTTAATAACGCACATCATGTACATAAAGAAATTTTAAGCACGTTAATATATTGCCGCCATATTGGTTTTCGTTTATCTTGATCATCGGTTATCTCGACGCTTTTTGGCGTCCCCTAGGCCGGCGACATAACCGGGTTCCACTGTATTTCTTTTCCTTTAGCTAAAAAAAAATATCTAATTCGTAGACAAGGTACATCTTTTCTATACTTCAGTGGAGGAATTAACTAACCAAAGCAGTTTGAAAGCGAAATCCGACAGAGAATTGTTTGAGATGGCGAACATGACAGATGTCGGGTTCATTAGCTGTCTGTCAAGTGGGTCGTCCTCCACTGCAGCGGAACCAAACAATAATTACTCACATTTTTCTTCAGCGTTAAAAGGAAACAGGGCTGTTTTCGTCGAAATAGCTTACATTCATGATGATGCTCAGTACTCGGTACACAGACGTTCACATTTACTCTTCACCCCAATTAATGTCAGTCATGCAAGCAACATACAATATATGGTTAAAAGTATTGGAACACATGTGGTTCTTCCCCAAACTGTTACCACTAAATTAGAGTTGCACAATTGTATAGGACGTCTTCGGAGGTGGTAGCATAAAATTTTCCTTTCAATTAAACTAGTAGACTCAAACCTGTTCTAGCATGACATTGTCCCTGTGCATAACGCCAGCTCCATGAAGTTCTTGAGTGGCCTGCTATAAAGCTCTGACCTCAACCCTATTGAACACCTTTGAGATGAATTGGGACACTGACTGCACCCCAGACCTGATTTTACTAACACACTTGTGGCTGAATGAACACAATGCCAAAATCTAGTTGAACATCACAGAAGAATGGAGGTTATTATATTAGTAAATAGGGACTTATGTTTCCACAAAATTTTGTCTCTAACTTTTGACCCTTGTGGATGCTAAATACAGTGGTATATATGGTGACCACTTACTTCAATGTATTGTAGTATTATAACAACTTTCAATATTAACCAACATACAACTTGTGAAACATGGTAGTAGGTAATAAAAAAACATTCTGGATTAAGTGCTTTTCTATTCTATGCTGCTAAATAAGGGTAGAACGCATATTTTTAGGCGGATTTGTAGAGAATAATTAGATGATTACAGCAAAGGCCTGATCATGCGGAAATATATTGACAATATTAAAAGAATGTGCTTCCATACTTGTTGTTTCAATTATTAAATTGTCTCTTGCTCTCTGTTGCATCACACTTAACAGCAAAGAAAGCAGTGCACATTTTTATCTCCTTTCTTTTCTTTCTTTTTTATTTATTTATTTTTATTTTTTGTTGTGGGGTCTCAACAGTATTGGACAACTTCAGACATGTCTACTGAAGATTCCCACCTCAGTGGCATGAAGTATACGCAGGTGATTTTAAAAAATTTTAAAGTCGAGTTCAAAAATGAACTTGAACTCGAAATCGGCTTTGAACAGCTGCATAAATATTACTGCAGTTGTTTAACTTTTAATTATTATTTGACTTTTTTTGACCTTTACACTCCAAAGCATCTTTCTGGTGTGCTGAGTCGTAGTACATTGTTCTACCCCATGACATGACAGCAGAATCCAGCAGGGCTGATGTGTTCAAAAGCACTTAGAGTCTTAGTGGCTGCCTGGGAGAAATGTCTGCCACTTCCAATTAGCCAGCGGGCCATAAAGCTCGAGATTCCTTCAAAATGGTGACTTTGAATTGCCCACATGAGTGACCTGTGTGGGTTTGTGCATAGAATCCAGTGAGGAGGATGATTCTGAGATTGAACAGTGCACAGTTTTAAAGACAGAACACTTGATTACCCTGTCAGAGTTTATATGTCTACACACCAAGACCTAATTTGTCTGCTAGTCACAACTCTCTTTTCACTGGCAATGGTTTTATCGTAGACATTGTCCAACAAATGGGTTTAAGGTTTGGATGATTTTCGTGTTGGAGCGATTTTTTTGCCGTCACTCGCATGGGCCAACTGCTTGCCATCTTAAATTCAGTGCTCCTCTGAAGGAGCTTGAGTTTGCCCTGATTCAAGTGGGAATTCTGCTTAACACACTCAACCTACTTCTGTAATTAAGAGTTTAACTTAATTTAAGCAACACGCAATTATCACAGATGTCTCACGTGCTGTGTCTGAAGTGAAGCTGTAAAAGGAAAATGAAAGCAAAACTATGTGAAATGGCTCAGAGGATTGGAGAGTCATTAGTTTAATTCCCAGCACCATGAATCTATTAAAGGACCTTTGAGCAAGGCCCTTAAATTCAGTTGTATAAATGTCACAAACCATCAGTGTCTCATGCCAATAATAATTTGATTTCTTATTATAATCATGATTTGTGCAGTTTTTTTTTTTTGTCCCAGATGACAGCTTTGTGCGTCTGTACTCAGAGTACCACTTGGTAGTTCATCCTGAAGTCAAGCGGTGTTCAGGAACCACGTGAGATACCTTGATAATAAAAACGCGATACACTCATTTTTCCTCCATAACTCAATAAGTTTCTCTCTTTGCTGTACTGTCCACCTGACTCGATTCCACGTTGAGGATTGAGTTGTTTGAGATAACGGCACGTTCATGCCTTGCATGAAAAGGGTATATAATCTCGATAGTTGAAAACGTGATTGGGATTGAGTTTTTTGCCATTTGCAGAGCAAGAATTATTGCTCGCATCTTATAAAGAGTGTGAAAGCTTATTCAAATACCAGAGAACACCTCAAAAGTGAACTGGCAGAATGTTGGAGACAAATAAAATGCGCGAGTGTTCCAGAAGTTATACTTTTTTTTTTTTTTTTTTTTTTTTTTTTTTTTTTTACTTCAAATGAATATCTTTGTTAGAGACACCTCAAGGCCCACTGTAACCTAGCATAAAAGTAAAATACAGGAACATTGTAGAAAACTGTATTTATTTATTTATTTAATACTGTCAAACTATATGAAGGTCCAACAAATTAATGAGGTAAATGAATCTTTTAATAAAAAAAGATACATATTTCCAAAAGTTGCTGAAAGATCCAGTCTATCTCCTATTACGCTCTGATTTCGGAATTATTAATATTCTTGTTATCTTAATCTTAATAATCAGGTCGCTTTTAGAAAAATGGACATGGCTGCGACAGACTTCCCGTATCATCTACACTTATAAAGATATAATCTAATCCTGTTTACATGAAATAGGCGTGCTCCCAAGTTGGTTTGAGCCACCGCTCGAGTTGTTGCTATGACAACAACAAATAATCCAGGATGAGCTTCAAAGAACCAAATAATCCCGGATAATACCAAATCTTTTGGTTTCGTTGCTTTTGTTTGTACTTTTAAAAAAATGCAGCATTTTGCATCCACCTTCTCTTCCATTACATGATACTTGGCATTCATATTTTCCATATGCTTAGTGACAGTTTTTTCTGCTGACTATGAAAATTTCGAAAATGTTTTAGAATATGGTTTATGCAGCTCAATCATAAATTATACATAAATTCTGTTTTGAGCTTGGCATTATTTCACTTGGCTATATACTTTATTCAGATTATTCCAAATTATTCCTTATTTTATTGTTACCATGTTGTTATAATTTGTTAACAAAACTGTTTCCAAAAATGTTACCATATTATTAGTTTGTTTATTTTTATAGAAAAGCAGGCTAGCTCTACTACCCTGGGTAATCTCAACCGGTTCTGTCCATCCAAGTCGTTTCTATTGCCTCTTGAGCAACAGCCATGTTTTTGAGACTTGCTTCTCTGCACAATTTGGGTTCACTCCAGGCACACACGCACGGTGCGATTACCTCGTCATAATCTCTTCCTGTCAAATTCCCTGTGAGGCCTTTTTAAAACTCAGCCAGTCCTGCCCTTTACTTTTATCCATATTTACCAACACATTCAATCGTTACACACACGCACTCGTCAGGTGTTCGTTCCGTCCAACTTGTTCTCGAATAGTGTCGATAGTACAAGAACAAGGTACACTTTTCATTTTCAGAGCATTTCATTTGCATGAAATTGTTAGTTAATTATAAGATTGTGTGGATGTACATAATGTGTTTACAATGGGGCAGTCTAGGGCAGAATTTTAATAATTAGATATTTGAAATTCAATAAGTAACGTTCAAGATCCCGTTTTCTGTGTTCAGAGCACATATTTCACATATCAGTGCACATATTTCATCATTTTCCAGCCAAACGTTCATTACTGTCAGTAAAGAGTGCTAGTTTGAAATTCAGTATACAAATTACCAACATACAGTATGTACATTGTATGGACAAAAGTATTAGGACACCTGATTTTTACAGCCATATGTGGTTCTTCCTCAAAATGTTACCACACACATGGAGGCCAGCAGTTGTATAAAAATGTCTTTGGATGTGGTAACATTAAATTTCTCTTGAACTAGGAGACCCAAACCTGCAATGTTCCAGCATGACAATGCTCTTGTGCACAAAGCCAGATTTATAAAGACATGGTTCATCAGTCCTCCACACTCTACATGAGTACCTGACTTTACTAACAACCATTTGGCTGAATTAGCACAAATCTCCACAAGCACACTCCATTGTGCGGAACATCATCCATCCCATTTATTCTATTATAACAGTAAATAGGGACTAAATTTGGAATGGGATGTTCAAAATGCACATCCAAATGTTATGTTGTCCACAAACTTTTGTTTTTACTTAGTGTACTTCATTCAACAACTTTCATTTTTCAATGGTAGAGAGAATGGTACTTGGAGAGTTGTGTTTTCTGAAATGTTTTTCTTTACTGTAGACTTTTATAGTCTGTCTATTCTCTGGGGAACAGGTGTTCCTTAAAGTGTAAATAGAGTAAATTAGCAATTCAGTGTTTAGCGGAACTGTGTTAGAAGTGCGAGAATTAAAAAAAAGAAATTCCTGCATGAAGAGTTGTCAGGTTCTTATGTGGCTTATACTCCTGGTGTGAAGTAAGGAATAGAAAATCAAAGTAAATATCGGTAACAAAGAGGTATTACTGTGGAGAAATCCATTATAAAAAAGAATTTGAAATATTATCGCTCATATCAAAACGATCATATTTTCTCCTTCTGGTTTCCTTTTGCACATAAAAGGAGACATTTAAAAGATATTCAGTATTTGTCATTTTATTTTTAAGACCTGCTATTTTAGATCTATTTTTGTGAATAAAGTTTTATATTTGGAGTATTATTAACATTGAGGTTGCAAGAATTTGCTATGTATTATTGTACAATGTAACGAGCAGAACATCAAGGTTGGGGCTACAGTTGCTTCAGGTGAAATGCATTATTCATTTGCAGTGTCCTTGGTGATGCATGAAAGTCACCATATGCACTGATATATATGCACTGTATAGCCTTTACATAAATGAGATCAGGCTTACATGTGCACTGCTCCAGACTGACAAGTGTGGTCTGGCTTTATTTTCCTATCCTGCTGCTAATAGTGGCGTCAGTCTATTAGCCGTACCGACATGGTTCCGTGGGTCTGTGCCAGGGTGCCGACAGTCTCGCTGTCCTCAGCGCCTCATATTCAGGATACCTAGCGACTGTGAGCTTGCAGGGTCCAGCGCTCTACCTGGATTTTAGATCCGGCTATTTTTAGTAAGCTTGATATGATCCCAAAGGAGTGTTCATGTCTGAAAGGTAATTCAAATTCGCAAAGAACCTGGCTATAGCTTTTTGTCTGCTCGGTATCTCCCGTCTGTGTGGACTTCACAGACTGATTTCACTCCCTCTTAAGTCCTAAGAAACTTTGTTTTTCACATTTGTACTTCGCATGGCTTATCAATTGAATTGGCCAATCAAGTTTGCTGTTTTTGTGTTGACGTCACATAATGTGCTAGTTCATCTCCCATGCTATAAAGTGCAGTTAGTACCATAGATGTTAGTCCGAATTTCAAATATGGAACCACCAGACTGAAATTAGCATCCTTCCTCCTAACATGTTATACAAGAGTAGACTTGAGATCTCTCCTTTTTCCAGTTTGGAAGAACATTTTGATGTTTAATACCAATTGCTTGTTTGTGGTTTCACTGACTGAATGCATCAAAAAATAGTTCAAATTTGTTTTTTTTTTTTATATACAGATTGATAGATACAGAATTGTACAGAACTACTCTCCTATTTGAATTGAAAAAATAATAGAAAATGAGCACAAGAGCTTTATATCTGAATAATGCAAGTCTATGCCACAGTCTTTACTAATGATGTTATGGTGTTAATTCCTTATGCCGTTTTTATATTATTAACGAATTACAATATACTACCCATGACTGATAACCATTCTTCAAGACTTCTGGGTAGACTAGGCCATGTCTCAACTTGCAATATTTTCAGATTACGATGGGGTCATTAGAACGCATTTCCGTTGTATGTTGGGGATTTCCTGTATTCATACTGGTAATCATATTTTACTTCTTACTAATTTCTTCAATAAGCAACCTAGCCGGTCATTCATCCATCAGGACCATCAGAATTATGTTTTCAGTCAAAAAAAAATGATTTTGTTATAAAATGAAAACCTCCTCACGTTTCAGAAGTCACAAACTTTATCTTAATTTCATCAGTTTAAATGACTAAAGGAACTTGGAGTGTGAGTACACTACTGACCCAAGTAATGCTACTTTAGAAGGGTCTCAGCTTGCACCAATCTTCAGGCTCGAGTGTGCATTATGGCAGGGGTTGCAGGATTGTTCTGCAAATTGCCTGAGGTTTGGGAACCCATGCAGCTTAATGAAGACAAAAAGTGGAATAAAAACAAGAAAGGGGAAGAAAGAAGAGTATGTGGAGGAAAGGCATGTGGGAGGGGGTCAGATGGCAAAAAGGTAAAATGTCACACAGATAGAGGTTAGAGATCATTAGAGGAGGAAGAGGAGATAATTACAAGGGAAGGAGAGGGATAGCAAGAAAAAGAAAAAGAAAAGTGATATGAACTCAGTAGGTGGCCTTGTAACCAGTTTTATTGTTAATTGAACTTTTGATGCAGTCCCTCAGTGCACATCTCATGGTTTTTTCAGGCTTTGAAGAATGTGATTGACCCTGGGTGAAATTCTTTTGTGGCAGTGACTCAAAGTTTATGACTAATTCAGTAATTTCTTATTTTATGACTCCAGAGTGAGAGAGAGAGAGAGAGAGAGAGAGAGAGAGAGAGAGAAAGAAATGCCACCGCTGTTGTACCGTGACCTTATTTGTAGGTTTAATTAGATTAGGTTTTAATGCTTAGTCACTGAACAATTTTTCACACATAAAGGAAGAGTGAAACACTTCTGTACAGTGTGTGTGTGTGTGTGTATATTGGTGGTCATAAGAGTCATGTTTTTTATTTTTTTTTATATCCCATTCCATGTATACAGTTCTCTTTTGCACATTGTACTGTATAATGTACAGAAGGTTTGCTGCTGTCCTACACTGTCTTGTGTCATCTGTTTGCACTGTCTTGTCTGTACTGTTTGCAGCAGGTTTCACACGATGCACTTTATGTGGCAAGGACAACTTACTTTAGTCCTTAGCTATATATATATATATATATATATATATATATATATATTAATATTATAAAATCAATATTTTTTTCTTTCTTTAATCTCCATCCTCATTCTACTGTAAGGTTGAAAATTTATTTTCTTGACCCTAAAATATATTTTAAAATATATTTGCGTTTAAATTAAATATTTTTTTTTATTTTAAAAATATATTTTATTGAGCATCACAGCAAACAACATATATTTAACATATATTAAAAATATATTTTAGACAGAAAAAAATTATGGGTTAGGATAAGGGTTAGGATTAGGGTTAGATCTCATAATAGTTCTTTTACAATAGAGTGGGAAAAGTGAAAGATGATGAGCAATCTCAAACATTTCTTTCTGAGGAGCAAGAGCTACTTTTCTGTGATGGTGTGTGTTGTTTAAATGAATGCAAAATTAGAAGTTAAAGAAACAGACTGGACATTTCGAAGCAGCAGTTAGGCTGGATGTAAGGAGTGTTAGCATGGGGCATGATTAGCATGAAAATTGTAGCTGATCTGTTTGAGAATTGTGTACAGAGGAAGAGTTGGGAATGCTGGACAGACTGAAAGACTAAAGCCATGCAACATTACTCTTTTTATACATAGTTGAAGCAAAGGCTAAATCTTAATACTGGCAAATTGTGGGTAATATAGGAAACTGTTAGCACACAGTTGAAATCTGCTCACAATTATAGGTATATATCTACTTTATATATTCTTGCACTTTCAAATATGACACAAATAATTTCTGAAAGTAAAGTCATAGAATTGTCATTATTACATTTTACCAATGAATAGGTTGAATTTTAGAGAAAAAATAATAAATTAAGACATTTTTTATACCACATACTTGGTCTCCTCTTCATGATTGAAGGGTATCTACAAGAGTGAAAGGGAAAGTTTATAGGACTGTGGTGAGACCTGTGATGTATGGTTTAGAGATAGTGGCTTTGAGGTGGAGCTGGAGGTAGCAGAGCTGAAGATGTTGAGGTTTTCGTTGGGACTGACGACGATGGACAGGATTAGAAATGAGTTTATTAGAGGGACAGCGCATGTAGGATGGTCTGGAGACAAGGTGAGGGAGGCGAGATTGAGATGGTTTGGACATGTGCAGAGGAGGGACATGGGGTATATCAGTCAGAGAATGCTGAGGATGGAACCACCAGGAAGGAGGAAAAGAGGAAGACCAAGGAGTTTATGGAGATGGATGATCGGCTTTGGCGACCCCTAATAGGAGAAGCCAAACCAGTGCACAGGAGGGTTAATGATTGCAGACACGAACCCCAACAAGCGCAGTCCTACAGTTTGCAGCAAGCAGCTCTGAGCCATGTCGTGTCGTCATGGGGACCGATGCGTTGTCGTCGTCACCATGACAACGAAGCACCAAATTGTTGCGGTGAATCAGGATTCTTTCCTCCTTTTCAAAACCCACCCCTCTCTTCTTCTGACTCCCTCCCTCCCTCTGTCCGCTCTGTCCTTGTTAGATGACGAGCAAGGTCATTTAGTCTCCCTGTTGGTTTGTTTTTGCACTCGCTCTGCTGTCCTGTCCAGCAATTGCGACTTCCGACCTCTAATATCAGTGACGTTGTGAATCAGGTCCCCTTTGGAGAATGGATTTTTGAAAAGAAATACAAAAAGATATGCAGTGCCATATGGGCCAGAATGTTATGAGAATGTTATGGTCATATGTTTAGGATCAGCATTAATTCCCTATGCATTCCAATTAAGTATTGAAATTACAGATCAGGAGAACTCATTAAGGCATTAGAGATCCGGGCGAGTTGCTGCTCCAGTCATTATCTGCACAGGCTGTGTTTGTTCCTACGCACGGTGGGAGTGCAGTGAATCCGCTTAAGAGAACGAGTTAATTCTGCCTAATCCAAATCCATGAGGATGAATTGTGAATCATTCTTCTCTACATGCTTACGACAGCCTGTATTTTTACATGAACAAAAGCATCCGGAAACCTGACTTTTCCACCCATATGTGGTTCTTCCACAAAATTAGAGGTACATTTGTATAGGATGGATGCGGTAGCATTAACTTTTCCCTTTACTTGAACTCAGAAACTTAAACATGACACTGTCCCTGGGCACAAAGACAGCTCCATTAAGATATGCCAACCAAAATATTGAGTGGCCTGCTATAGAGCTCCGACCTCAACCCTACTGAACAGCAATGGGATGAATCATTGAATCAAGTAATGAATGGTTGTATGACATCCGTAATATAAATGACATGTAGATGATAGACAGATGGTAATGGCACTTGATTTAAGTGAACAAAGCAGTTTTGTAATGCTGAGAATTTTCATTCAAAATAAGCATAACATCCAGTAAGAATCATCCAGTGAGCACTTCCTAAAGTGAAAATGCATGTTTTCGTGAGCATTTCAATATCAGGCCATGTCCACATTAATGTTTTCCTTTGAAAATGCATATTTTTCTCTCTGTTTTAGTTTTCCAGCCATGCATTTTTAGTCAACGAAAGATTCCCTTTTCCAAAACGTAATTTTCACGTCACAGTGTGGACTGTGAAAATGGAGGCTTTTGAAAATGATGACGTATTTTTTGTCATGTGACGGGGCCTGTCTTTGACGTTGCTGCAAAGTTTTGAAGAGCCGGAAAGTAAATAAATGCCACGCGGAAATGATGACGTCTTATGTTTTGCTCAAAAAAAACAAAACAAAAAAAAAGCCTTTTATTCCGACTGAAATCCACCATCAGCTTGACACCATCAATGTGCTTAACACTTGTACACTTTCTCATTTATAAATGCGTATGTCATGCCAGAGCTATCAGGTCTAGGACTCTATCAGTGAGCCACGGGAGAGGGCTTAAACCTGAATGCAGAGACACACACCTTTTAAACAAGCTGGTTTCTCAAGGGCTTTAATGGTACACAGTACAGTAATCCCCTGCTTTACTGCGATTCGAAATTTCGCACCCCCGGTTTATCGCGGAACTGCATTTGCCACATAATTATTTTGTCTCAGCCTCTTTTTTGACATTATAGGACACTTCAACCAATAAACAAGGAGAGAAACTACGCATAGGCTACACTACAACAGAACTGTATACTGTACAGTACATGTACTCACTATAAATGTGATACAGTTTACTGTATTTCTATGAATTTACACAAAATTCATCTTGCTATATTCTTGCTAATGTTTTCTGTGTGTTTAAAGTGTGTGGGAGGATGATTTAAGGCATTTTTGGAGTGTCCGTTTATCACATAGTTTTGTTGTTTTTTGTTGTTGTTGATTACTGTTGACAATTCCCACACCTCGAAATAGTGTTCAGATAATTTATTTAAGTGTTTTTGTCCTCTGTACAGCCTCTGTTGCTAACTCCAAAACATCACTGGAGTAGTAAAAGTAGTAATGAAGGTGAGAGAGAGAGAGAGAGAGAGAAACTGCAAGACAGCATGTGTGATTGCAGTAATGATGCAGAAAAGTCTGCAAACGAGTGTATTTTTTATTTATTGTTATTTTTTTGTATTTAGTCGGTGTACAGTATTTTCTCCAGTGATAATCGTCAAAATAGTTGCATATTACTTTTTAAACAAGAATCAAATAATGCTGTGGTTAAAAAAAAAAAGTTTGAAAGCGATGTACTATAGCTAAAAATCAAGATAGAATGTTACATTTCCAGTCCTGTCCTAGGTTCAGTTTGCTATCTGTGTCCATGTGGGTTTCCTCTGGGTTTTGTTCAGTCAGGATTTGTATTGGTGTAGGAGTATGAGATTGTGTGTATGATGCTTTGTGAGAAGCGGTATCTCATTTAGGGTGTGAATATGACTCAAGTCTGATGTTACTGGCATTGGCTATAGATTCACTGTGACCCTGATTGGGGGTTTAAAAATGTATTAAATGAATGGATTGAATTATTGACATCTGTTAACTGTTTGTACAAGATTTATGCATATTTCTTAATATACTGTATATCGCCAAAATTTTGTGTACAACTGAACATAAGATTTATATGTGCTTTTTGAACACCCCATTCCACATTTATTATTCTCCATTCTCCTGGGAAGATGGAACATCTTTTTTGGATTTTGGATTTTGGAATGTGCTTGTGGAGATTTGTGCTCATTCAGCCACAAGGGCATTACTAAAAAGTCAGGTACTGATGTACAGTAGGTGGGGTGAGAAGGCCTTTGGTTCAGTCAGCAATTCCAGTTCATTTTTTTTTCAGTAGAGTTGCGATCAGAGCTCTAAAACAGGCTGCTCAAGATCTTCCACTCCAACCCATGTAAAACAAATGTTCCTGGAGCTGGCTTTGTGCACAGGGGCATTATCATGCAGGTTTGAATTTCCTAGTTCAAGTGAATAGAAAATGTAATGCAACATCCAAAGATATTCTTTACAATTGTGTGCATCTTACTAGTGGCTGGAAAGGTCAGGTGTCCCAATGCACTGATACTGAGCATAGCCTGGCTGTATGTTTGCAGAATACATCCATATTTCAGGGGTCGGGGGGTGTAAACATTTGCACATGTATTTTAAAATGGGGTTTAATGTTTAATAAGATATGGTAAAAATAAAAAACATTATTGTAAGCATTTTACATTTTTTTTATAGTTTTTACACAGTAATTATTGTTAATGCGGCCTACACACACACACACACACACACACACACACACACACACACACACACAAGGGAAGAACAAAAATGACGCTAAATCACACCTAATGAACTGCTGTGGGAGCATTGTGCAATGTCCTCCAAACTGTACGGATCATCCAGAGGTTGACCTGAACGGAAGCTTGTGACTGGTGTGTGTGTGTGTGTGTGGGTGTGTGTGTGCAATGCGGTGCATGATGATCTCCGACAGCAGAGGACATCCCAGCTCACGCATTCCACTGAGCTAGAGCGACTGTCTTTGAATGCCAATGAGGACACATACAAATACACACACCAAAGTGATCCAGAGTGTAAAAAAGAAAGTTGGAGATGCATCCGAAATGTAAATAAATGAGGATTAGTTAACATCTAAGACTGGACGTGTTCTGTAGAATTACCCAGGACCAAAAAAAAAAGGTAGAACAAAAAGTTACCTTACGGTAACATCTAAGATGTTTAGTGTTTTTTGTTTCCTTTAAAATTTTTTAATGTTTTAGTGAGTCTGTGTCCATTGTAACTTCCTGTTCTTTTGTCTGACAGGAATTGAACATGGTGATGTAGCACATCACAGGTTAGTGTGTTCTTTGGTTTGAGAGTGCTTTTCTGCAAGCTTCCTGTCAGCTCGAACCAGTCCAGTATTACCCTCTGATCTCGCTTATCAACAGGGTCTCTGCCCTCAGAACTGCTACTCACTGGAGTTTTTTTGTTTTTCACATCAGTGTGTAGAGTGCTTTGTGTGAAAATCTCAAGAGATCAACAGTTTCTGAAACACTCAAAACCAAGCCATCTGAACCATCAACCATGCCACAAAACCCAGACAATGTCCACCCTGCCCTGTGTTGCATCACCCCTTTCCAATAATAGTTACTATCACCTGTGTCTATATATATATATATATGGTCTATTACAATTATTGGTTGATTTGGTTAACTTGTGGCACTTAAACACATGAATATACCAAATACTATACTTGTATACTGTGCAAATAATCTACTTGTCTTATTTATTTTGTCCGAAGAGATGTGCAGTCATTTGTATTCAGGTGTAGATGGAAATGAAGCTTCTGAGCAGAGATCATGCGGAGAAGGCGCAGTGTATTTGTTGCTCGTTGGGCTCTTCTGGACTGAGATCAATGTTCTCTAAATGGGCTTAAGCCACTGACTAAGGAGAATGCTGCTCTTATCCATGGGGCATAGGTGTTGTATCGTATATACAGTTGTGTTTAAAATAATGGCAGTGTGTTAAAAAGATGAGTAAAGCATAAAATCCTTATCACTTTTATTTCAATACACGTAAATGCATTTGGAACACTGGACGCTCAATTCTAAATCAATTTTTTTTTGACAAATTTATTACTTTACAGAAAGTAAAGAAAAAAGAATATTAGGCTGTTCAAGAAAATAGCAGTGTCTGCATGTTTCTTTACAAAGTCAAATGTTTAGTGTATAAAATGCTTCAAGATTTAGTTTTTTTGTGACTTAGTGATTTAGTTGTATAACCAAGATTTCTGAGAACTGCTTCACATCTGTATTGCATGGAGTCGACCAACCTTTGGCACCTGTAAACAGGTATTCCAGATCAGGACGATTTCACTGTGATTTTTATTTTTTTTTTTTATTTATTTTTTTTTTTATCTTTGTTAATCTGTTGCAACTCATGGTCTGTCTCATGTCTGTACTGCCCTCTAGTGACATGCAGATGCTATTACAGCTCAGTTTTCGGATTAGTCAATGAACCGAACCGAAAAACAATGGCTGTGCTATAAATACACACAGAGCAGAGAAATGCTCAAATATAAGCATTTGTGTGTCTTTTAAATAATGTGTGAAAATATGCCTACATCATAGTTTAAAACGCCCTCACTTTGTTGTGCATGATGTAATCAAGGTAATATGCATAGAAACCTTAAACCCTTTCTATTTTCTATTTCTGCAAATAGCACAGCAATTTGCCAACACGTGTTCATCTTGAATTTATTAATAAATGATGCGTTGCACTTTTCTTTAACTGGGTAAAGGTTTCATTCGGCCATAAGGCTCGCTGTTTTACTGCTTCTTCTTCTTCTTCTTTTTCTTTCGGCTGCTCCCATTAGGGGTCGCCACAGCGGATCATCCGTCTCCATACAAGCCTGTCCTCTACATCTGCCTCTTTCACACCAACTACCTGCATGTCTTCCCTCACCACATCCATGAACCTCCTCCTTGGTCTTCCTCTTTTCCTCCTTCCTGGTGGCTCCATCCTCAGCATTCTCCTACCAATATACCCCATGTCCCTCCTCTGCACATGTCCAAACCATCTCAATCTCGCCTCCCTCACCTTGTCACCAAAACGTCCAACATGCGCTGTCCCTCTAATAAACTCATTCCTAATCTTGTCCATCCTCGTCACTCCCAACGAAAACCTTAACATCTTCAGCTCTGCTACCTCCAGCTCCGCCTCCTGCCTTTTAGTCAATGCCACTGTCTCTAATCCATACAACATCGCAGGTCTCACCACAGTCCTATAAACTTTTCCTTTCATTCTTGCAGATACTCTACTATCACAAATCACTCCTGTCACTCTTCTCCACCCACTCCACCCTGCCTGCACTCTTTTCTTCACTTCCCTAACACACTCTCCATTACTTTGCACTGTTGACCCCAGGTACCTGAACTCATCCACCTTCTTCACCTCTTCTCCCTGTAACCGCACCACTCCACTGCCCTCCCTCTCATTTACGCACATGTACTCTGTCTTACTCCTACTGACTTTCATTCCCCTCCTCTCCAGCGCGTACCTCCACCTCTCCAGGCTCTTCTCAACCTGCTCACTACTCTCACCACAAATCACAATATCATCCGCAAACATCATAGTCCAGGGAGACTCCTGTCTGACCTCATCCGTCAACCTGTCCATCACCACTGCAAACAGGAAAGGGCTCAGGGCCGATCCTTGATGCAGTCCAACCTTCACCTTGAACCAGTCTGTCGTTCCCACTGCACACTTCACTGCTGTCACACTGTCCTCATACATGTCCTGCACCACCCTCACATACTTCTCTGACACACCTGACTTCCTCATACAATACCACAACTCCTCTCTTGGCACTCTGTCGTACGCTTTCTCTAAATCCACAAATACACAATGCAGCGCCTTCTGTCCTTCTCTATACTTCTCCATCAACATTCTCAAAGCAAATAAGGTGTCTGTGGTGCTCTTCCTCCGCATGAAACCATACTGTTGCTCACAGATGGTCACCTCTTCTCTCAGCCTGGCTTCCACTACACTTTCCCATAACTTCATGGTGTGGCTGATCAACTTAATTCCCCTGTAGTTACTGCAGGTCTGCACATCTCCCTTATGCTTAAAGATCGGTACCAGCACACTCCTTCTCCATTCCTCCGGCATCCTCTCACCTTCCAAAATCTTGTTGAACAATCTGGTTAAAAACTCCACTGCCATCTCTCCTAAACATCTCCATGCTTCTACCGGTATGTCATCTGGTCCAACCGACTTTCCACTCTTCATCCTCTTAATCGCTGCTCTCACTTCCTCCTTACTAATCCTATCCACTTCCTGCTTTACTAACTCCACATCATCCAACCTTCTCTCTCTCTCATTTTCCTCATTCATCAGCTGCTCAAAATACTCCCTCCATCTTCTCAACACACTCTCCTCACTAGTCAACACATTTCCATCTCCATCCTTTATTGCTCTAACTTGCAGTACATCCTTCCCAGCTCGATCTCTCTGCCTGGCCAATCGGTACAAATCCCTTTCTCCTTCCTTAGTGTTCAACCTCTCATACACCTCCACATATGCCTTTTCCTTGGCTTTCGCCACATCCCTCTTTACCTGCTGCCGCATCTCCTTGTACTCCTGCCTACTTTTCTCATCACCCTGTTGATCCCACTTCTGTTTTGTTAACCTCTTTCCCCTTATGCTCTCCTGCAGTACCATAATCAGTCCCTGAATGTTGGAGCTTACTGTACTGGGAACCGAAATGTTTCTATGTTTTGTAAATATTTATGTGTGGTGTTGAATTATTTTTATTTAGCTCACAGTGACCTGAATTAGTTAAAATTATAAGCCTGTGGGAAGAAAAAAAAAAAGGCATGAGAGATTTGAAGAGAATGAAGGAGAAGCGAGAGAAGCTGATTGTATACAGCACGAGCACCGATGCTGCACTGCTAGCTTATAAAGACTTTTATACTGACTCTGTATGTGTGTGTATGTATGTGTGTGTGTGTGTGTGTGTGTGTGTGTGTGTGTGTGTGTGTCTGTGTGTTTGTCTGTCTGTCTATGTTAAAAGAGAATTTGGCAAGGCCGGGTTGTTAAGCCGAGACCTGAAACACAAGATCTTAGGATTTCACAGAGTGACATAGCATTACTAATTAATAAGCCTCCTCTCTATCTCTCACACACACACACACACACACACACACACACACACAGAAGCTCCCCTTTATCATCTATCAGGTTTGTTTACTAGACTATCTCCTAGATTTTTTTATATGTATATCACACACACACAGAATCTGGCAGGTGAAACTTAAATCTGTCACAGGGTTTGTTGGATTTATTCAGGCACATTAGAAATATTAATGAAAAGCTTCCTTCTTTTCACATTTATATTTTCAACATTATTGTTAAGTCATTGTGAGAAACTGGTAGATATGTAAGTACAGGTGCATCTTAATAAATTAGAATATCATTAAGAAGTTTGTGGATTTAATGAGCTGATTAGCGTGTGACACCATGAGTATCCAATATTGAATTTTTTCACAATATTATAATTTTCTGAGATTGAAGTTTGGGTGTGAGCCAAAATCATCAAAATTGAAAGAAATAAACACTTGAAATATATCAGTCAGTGTGTGATGAATCTATATAATATACCAGTTTGACTTTCTGTATTGAATTACTAAAATAAATCAACTTTTTATTGATATTTTCATTTATTGAGATGCACGTGTGTGTGTATATGTATATGTATGTATATATATATATGTGTGTGTGTGTGTCTGTCTGTCTGTGTGTGTGTGTGTGTGTGTGTGTGTGTGTGTGTGTTTTATTATTGTTTCTCTATATCACGTATTATCACCAGAACGAAATTGTTCGGTGTTTTCAATAGTTAGCAGCACACAGTGAGAGACCCAATACTCCACACACACTCTTGCCAGAACGGTGGGGTTTGGCTTGTGCTCTCACCACAGCTTTCATTTAACCAATGTTTGTCTTCACTTGAATGTAGTGAGGAGAGGAATGGTTTTTTTTTTCCTTTCTTTTCTGAAATGGAATGCTGTAAAAAAAAACTAAACAAATTATATATATATATATATATATATGTGTGTGTGTGTGTAAAGGTTCCCTTTATTAAAATACTCTAATAAAACACAAACACTTGAGGAATCAATAATACAGTAATACAGTATATATCAGTATTTCGTTACTGTCCACCACTGCCAAATACACAACAGTGTGGGATGAGTGCAGTACATAAAGAAATCCACAGAACATGAACTGTAAACTGTATTCAGAACTGTTTCCTGATAGCATTCTGTATTTGGTAATGTAGCAGGAGAGAAAGTATAGAATACTGCATTCTGTTGCATGCTATTGTGCTGCCATCTTGTCTTTTCATCAGGGGATCATCGGTTTGCATTTGGGCAGTGGTTTATGAAGTACACAAACCATGTACTTGAGTTAAAGTAGGGATACAGTAGGTAAAATATGACTCCAGTAAAAGTAAACGTGTCCCTTTAAACTTTTACTTGACAATGAGTCAAACAAACTTTCTTTTTAACTACTTAATATTAATGCAAATATTAATGCAAATAAGGCCACGTGTGTTGTGGCGAGTTCGAGTCAGGAGATTTTTCCATCATTTATTCCTCTCAAAATATTCTGCTTGCTGTAGAACTGATGCTGAACTGTATGTAGGTGTACAAGCGACAATCAGTACAAGTTTAAAACAGAGCGCACGCTCGATCCTGATTGGTGGATTGCTGCGTGTTTGACTAGTTACGTTTTTATCCGCTCATTAATAAAAAGGAAGGACTGATTTCGCAAAATGTAGACGAGTAAAAAGTGAGATATTTGACTTTAAATGTAGTGAAGTTAAAGTAAAAGTCTCCCCGAGTGAAAATACTTCAGTAAAGTACAGATACGTGTAAAAGCTACTTAAGTACAGTGACGAATTACATTTACTTTGTTACTGTCCACCACTGACTTTGAGTTATAGGTTTTCCTCTGGATGGGAAGGATCGTATACATCAATCACAGCAACACTAACAAAGAGTGTCTGTGAGAAATGTGGTGATGGTGAATTTGTAGTTTATTGGTTAATATGTTGGGCTTCTGATCAGAAGGTGCTAAGTTTAAAATCCCAACACGACCAGCTAGATCGTATAGGTATGGATCGGTAGGCAGTCAACTGTAGATCGAGATTTGGTGTGTTTGTGTCGGTGCACATGTTCCACCACTGGAAAAGAGGGAAGACACAAATGTAATGCACAGCATGGGTCACGTCAATTGCTTTTTGATACTTAGAGCTCTTCCAATACATGATAATTAGAGATTAACCCTTTGAACTTTGGATAAACATTTAAAACAAAACAAACAACAACAAAAAAAAAAATCAACTTTCATGTATTTGCCTGTATTGTAATGTTTACAATTTTATTACATTCATCTAATTGATTTGATCTTTTTCTTTCTTTCAATGAAATTAATTGATTCTGTATATTATTGCGATCATATTAATAATTTGAAGTGTACAGTAGGTGACAAGTTTCAAATTGTGATCTTACACAGATATAAAGAGACTTGAATGAAGGCAGATTGTTGGCCCATTTGGAAACCATGCTGGTGAAAGTCTAAGTGTAATGTAATATGCTGTTAATGGACCTTCACTGATGGAAGTGACTGATGGAACTTTTAGCCAATGTCCATTTTAGTCCAATAGTCTATATTTATTTCAGGTCTTTTTGGTGATACAACTGATATTCATCAACATGATTTGATTCAAATCCTGGTGCTATTAAGCCGCCTCCTGCTGCGACCTCAAGAAAAAGGCCCTTAACCATTAACTTCTCAGCTTTATAAATAAGATTATTGTATGTCACTCTGGATAAGGGCATCTGCCAAATGCCATTAATATAAATGTGTCATCAATTAGGTGTTATGCTTCACTATGACACCACATCTGCTAGTCTTTGCTCTCCCGCTTTTTTTGCTAATGTAAGTTTAGACTAGCATTACCTCCAGTAACCAATCTAATTAAATAGGCAATTCTGATTCTAGTCATTGGTAAATATTGTCTATTTACAGGATTTTCTTTTTTAAACTTCAAAATAATTCATTATTAAATCGTGTGGCCGAGTCATGTCACCTATGTGACTAAAGACCAAACAAACAGAGATTCTAAGAATTTTGGCACATTATCTGATTCAGCTCTTGCTGAGAAGTCGCAAAAATGCGTGTGTTCACAATTATGTATTTTTTACTTTAGCCCTTGATCCTTTGACCAGTTACCCTGAAAATGCACTGTAATGACTGAAACAGAAGATAACTGAATGACAGAAAATTTTCACTTTTTATAATGTTCTATAAATAACTTCAGGCTGGGAAACTCTCCCACACCCTCATCCATCCTGGCTATACAAAGGGCCGCAATGAAAAAACATTGTTGTGTTTGAAGAGACCAATTTATGGTCTACCACACATCTGTCATGACTAGCATTAGACCAGTACATCTAGGATAAACAACAGGCCTTGATGGTTCTACCAAAAGAAAAAAAAAAAAGATAAGCCTCACAAAAAACAAACATGTCGCAAGAGCTATTGTCGAATGTCAGTGTCCATGATCTGATATAGGTAGTCAAAATGGAAAGTACTGAAGGTAATCCCGGCAGCAGATTGTCATTGGGTGTGTTCGTGTTGGTGTGTGTGTGTAGATAGAAGGTTGCCTTATTTGCAACTCTTTGTTCTTATAAACACACGGAGAGACTTAATAATGTCAGAAAGTGTGAATACACACTGGAAGTGGATTGAAGTCAGACTGCCAGCCCATTTGGAAACCATGGTGCCTGCTGGGGAAAGTATCGGGGGAGTGTATATCCTGTTGGTGTTCATTCTCTTTCCAGTTTCATACTGGCTGTTTGGAGAGGGTGAGTGTATTTCCTTACTTATATTTGGATTGATTTTTTGATGGCTATTGCTAAGTGACAGTTTGAAAAAAAATTTAATGAAAACTTTAGTTTTAGAGGAAATATTTCTTTCAGGTCTTTGCCATATGACTGATATTAAACAGCATGATTTGATCATGTGACTGAAGATCAGACAAATAGGCAAATGGGTCTTTTTACAAAGACCATCTGTATATAAATTAATACATTCATATGCTTTTGTAATGCAAGGTATCATACACATGAATTAAGAAATACATATAATATTTAATATTTAATTTTAGTGACTGAAACTTAAATTCACTCTGTGCCTCCCTTTCTATACTAAACTGCATAGATAGATAGATAGATAGATAGATAGATAGATAGATAGATAGATAGATAGATAGATAGATAGATAGATAGATAGATA
>JAAIIK010000059.1:3044705-3063582 GCA_014706435.1 Silurus glanis | reverse complement strand
TCTCTCTCTCTCTCTCTCTCTCTCTCTCTCTCTCTCTCTCTCTCTCTTTTCCTTTCTTCCTCTCTCCAACCACCATAGCATTGATAGTCATTAGTGCGTAGATGTATGTGGACAAATGGATTCCTGCTCCAGTTATAAATGAGTCCATTTTGTTTCAGTAGTGCATCTTCATGCGAAAAATATAACTGAATACAAAGAATAAGAGCTCAGGTAGTTCCTGAAGGAGGCTGATGAGGGTTACATGAAAGCCCCACATGAAAGAGGAAGCTTATTCTTTCTCATTTATAGCCTTATAGATTTTATTTCTAAATCAGGAGCAAGGACAACCCCACCTGAAATTGCCAGAGGTAGTGGGATCAAAGTAGGCAGTAAACCTGTGGAGTGCTTTGTTTTGTCCCAACAAGTGAAGTAATTATATAGACCCTGGATTTTATGAGGCACAAAATTACTTGGACAGTCTGATAGAAGATGAACAGCTTAAGGAAAATGAGACATAGGTAAAGTGTTTGTAGAAGCTGTCTTTTAGATAGATTGCTATCATTAGAGTCATCATTTTTATTCTGGGTAGGTGCTCATGCTGATTGCCGTTAATATTATTTATGTGTTATCTACTTTGTTCAGGTGGTATTTAAAGGGAAGCTGCAATGCAAGGCATCTCTCACCTTTTTTTTTTTCCTTGCAGAGTCTTACTTTTATTTTTATCCTCACATGCTAAGCATGTGTTAATCTAGTGTCTCATATTGTTTAAGAAAAGTTTTTCGGTACTGGGCTTTTGGTTCGGTTTACATGTGTGCGGAAGATATTAACGTGGGAATGTATTAAGTGGCGGACCACAAGTTTGTTTAGTCCCCGCCTTGCACTTTGAGTGATTTTTTTTTTATTATTAAACTTAAAAACATACACAACAATGCCAGGGGTATGACTAAAGTTAGTGCAGTGTCACTGTGGCTACTCACTCCTTACCGGACATACGATTCGCTTTGCGCATACATGAAAATACTAAAGAATCCTTAGTGCTAGCGTTAGCCGCTAACCAGGAAGTAGCCGTTAATCGAGGGAGTGTATGAATTAAGGATGAAAGAAATGAAGACATTTGTTAAAGTATGCCGAAATAAGTAGACCATATCTTTATCAGCGTTTTTGTGGTTTGCTACTAATGGTTTTAGCTTGTGGACTTTTTGTGTTCAGCACATTATGGTTCTTTTTTGCATTGCATTTTGCATTTAGTGTATACACTAAAGTAGAGACTATGAAGGACTAAAAATGAAACATGAGTGGAGGGCTGTTGCCTTTTACCATATATGATATACAATTTTATGAAATTAAATATAAAACTATATTATTCTTAAAATGTAGGGTGTCATAGTTCAACTCATTTGAGTTTAGAATATTTAGGAACAAATAGAGAGATACATATATAAATAGATAGAAAGCATTTCTCTGTAATCTGTTTAATTGATGCAGTTTTCTAGTTCAATTGACTTTATAGTACAATGAAAAAATAAAACACTCCCATTCATAGTACAATAGACTTAAAGCTATAAGCAGTGTAGCCATATGGTTGTAATATGTGACCTCTAAAGAGCGACATGAAGCTGGTCCTTAATCTTCAAGTATGCCAAGTGAAATTCACTTACTGTATCTTTTCCACATTTATTTCAATGTTTATCTTTGCAGCGTAATAATAAAAATGTGTTATGTTAAATTATAAATGTATAAATATTTTCCCCTATATCTCAAATATGGCATGGCAGACCAAATCATAGTTCACCAAGGCTCCCAAACATATGTTTATGAAATGAGAAAGGAGAATTGTGATATCTCTGATAGGTTTAGTAATTCTGTGGCTAATTTGTAGGTTGGTTTTGATATTTTTTGTTGTTTCAATAAGCAATTACTGGTTGTCTGCTATGAGGATGTGACCGGTAACTATACTAGTGCAGTTACAGAACAGGAGATAATAATCGGGTTAGTTCCTAAACACAAAGGAGCAAAAGCTATTATACTTAGGCCCCATTTCCAAGCAACTTACAATGTCAAATTAAGGAGAAATTGAATGTACAATTAGTGAGATGTCAGGCATGATGTGTTAATGGAAGAAGCTTTTTCAGCTTTGGAATATGATCTGTCTGAGTGTACAGATGAGGAGGTAGACAGATTAATGGCTAAAGCAGCACTGCATCCCTCTCGTTAGGCCGAGATGAAGCGAAAGCTAAACCCACTGGCGCCAGTATCAACCCCACTGGTAGCTGAATGTGTGGGTGGGTGAAAATAGACCAACATGCAATTTCATTAGAAATAAATATCAAATACCATTAAAAATTGCATGCCAACTATTAGGATTCTAAGGTCATTCAAGGTTTTTTTTCTTTACCAGAGGAGAAGCAAACGACTTCCCACCTGTTTTGGGAATTCAGCATGGAATTAATTTGTGAACTCATTCATATACAGGTGCATCCCAATAAATTAGAATATCATTAAAAAGTTGATTTATTTTATTAATTCAATACAAAAAGTGAATCTCATTATATAGACTCATCACACACAGACTGATATATTTCAAGTGTTTATTTCTTTTAATTTTGATGATTATGGTTTACAGCTAATGAAAACCCAAAATTCAGTATCTCAGGAAATTAGAATATGATTTTTAACATAAAAATGTTGGACTACTGAAAAGTATAAACATGTACAGAACTCATTACTCGGTCGGGGCTCCATTTGCATGAATTACTGTGGCATGGAGGAGATCGGTCTGTGACGCTGCTCACGTGTTATGGAAGCCCAGGTTTGCTTTGATATCGGCCTTTAGCACTTCTACATTGTTGGGTCTGGTGTCTCATATCTTCTCCGTGGGGTTTAGGTCAGGAAAGTTTGCTGGCCAATCAAGCACATGGATACAATTTTCCTTGATCCAGGTATTAGTACTTGTGGCAGTGTGGGCAGGTGGCAATTCCTGTTGGAAATTGAAATCAGCATCTCCATAAAGCTGGTCAGCAGAGGGAAGCATGAAGTGCTCTAAAACGTCCTGGTAGACAGCTGTGCTGACCTTGGACTTGATAAAACACAGTGGACCAACACCAGCAGATGACATGACTCCCCAAACCACCACTGACTGTGCAAATTTTACACTGAAACTCAAGCAACTTGGATTCTGTGCCTCTCTTCTCTTCCTCCAGACTCTGGGACCTTGATTTCCAATTTAAATGCAAATTTTTTTTTCTCTTCATCTGAAAAGACGACTTTGGCCCACTGAGCAACAGTCCAGTCCTTTTTGTCCTTTGCCCAGGTACGACACCTCTGATGTTGTCTCTGGTTCAGGAGTGGCTTGACACGAGAAATGAGTCAGTTGTAGCCCATGGATACGTCTGTGTGTGGTGGCTCTTGAAGCACTGACTTCAGCTGCAGTCCTTTCTTTGTGACTGTCCCTCAAATTCTTGAATGGGCTTCATTTCACCTTTTTCAACCACATTTTTCCCTTCGATTCAACTTTCCATTAATGTGCTTGGATACAGCACTCTGTGTACAGCAGCTTCTTTAGCAATGACCTTTTGTGTCTTCCCCTCCATGTGCAGGGTGTCAATGATCATCTTCTGGATCCCCATTATTGTGAAGCCTGAACCAGACTGAGATACCATTTAAAGGCTCAGGAAACATTTGCAGGTGTTTGGAGTTAATGAACTGATTAGAGTGTGACACCACCAGTCTCCAATATTTAACTTTTTCACAATATTCTCTTGGAATAAAAAACTAGGAATAAACACTTGAAATATAAATATATTATACATAACATTCGTTATTTCATTTCAAAAAACATTACATTGATGGAAGCATGTGTTGCTCTTGGAGTTGGGGTTGTAATATCATAAAAGCTTTAGTTGAGTCATGTGATTTGGGCAAGCTCCTCACCATTTCCTATTGTCCTGCTAACCAGCAACTAAATAAAGCCTCTCAATACTCTACATACAGTAACCCAACAGTGTCCTGATCTGATAGCAGACTTGTGGTTATAAAATAACTAATTTAAACTGGTATATACTGGTTGAAAATGTCAGTGTATTGTGTGAAAGATTTGAGAATCAGAATGTTTTATAAAAAATCTTGTAGTATCAATATCATAAATGTTCCTGTCTACATATTGTGTGAATCAATATAGATATAGTCTATGAATATTCTTTCCTTTTTGGCCTTATCTAAATCTAGCTACCTTTATCCTTCTCCAATATAAATTATTCTATAGGCTTAGCCTGAAATTCACAGTAAACACACTTAAGGACATGAAAGAATCAAGCCTCAAGCCCTCAGATATTTTCATTTAAATACACAGTAAATTCTCTTTTTTCCCCTGTCTCACTCATTTCATTCTCTTAGCTCTGCTGTATGGGTGGGATGTGGTGGGAGGTGTCACAACACCATCTAAAAATACTATGCCAGTCACATGATTCACATGATGTCATATTAAATGTAAAAGGAAGCCTATGGGTGAGTGCTAGTAGTGTGTTAATTATGTCTTGGGGAATTTGAGAACATTGAATCACTTTTAAATAGTATTGGTGACACTGGTGATCATAGGAGAACGTTAAGGTTTCTGACTAACACAAAGACTACTTGTAGTTGCACAAAAGCACATTTGGGGCATTTAGACAACATTTTCACTTGCCATTGTGGCTAAGTAAAAATCTTATCAATGTTTTGCAACAACTGGGGTGAAGTGATTTAAAAAATAAAAAAAAAGAAAGAAAGAAACTGATGCGTCATGATGCACATATCCGGCAAATAAAACCATCCGTGTGGAAAAATAGCAAAAGTTCCATTCAGTGTCCTGATGATTTACGTAATTTAAAACGCAAAGATAACTTTAATACATTTACAATTATATTTTGTCTTTATAATCAATGTTGAGTCTGGTTTCACTAATAATAAACATACATTTGCATAAAGCCAAGTTTATATTTGTCCATGTTAACATTACATGAAGACTGTTGATATTCATTTTCTTCCTCATTTCAAAAATTGCTAAATAACCTCAACTCATTCACCTCCTGTAACCTGAAAGAAGGAACCATTTCTATAAAGAAGTTGCTCAAACAGATTTATACTCCAATACTGAAATACACTGCAAAGTGCTTAGCCATCATGACCAAAGGAGGTGGGGTTGGGGAAAACATTAAGATTTGTTATACTCTCATGGCTGACAAGTTATTAAAAATGCATAGACTGCAAAGAAACCAGAGGCCTTTCGTTGCACAATCTTTAAATAAAACTTTAATGCTGGAGTCCAACAACAGCTATTAGTCTTCTCAGCCTTCACATTGAAGCTTTTTCAACAGAAATGTGGCTTTTGATCGATGACACTTAGCTTTGATAAAACTATCTTTTTCATTGCATAATGGAACCCTTTATTATTTCTCATGTTGTTTCTCAGGGATCCATTAATCCATGCTCAAATGCTTTCTTTTTTTTCTTCTACATAAAATGTTTCAGCATGAAGTCATTTTCTAATACCAGCAGTTTAACAATGCTTCTAAAATGTACATTTATCAAAAACAAATTATATGAACTGAGTTATTAAAGTTATCTAAAAGAATAAAGGGTCAATTAATTGACCATAGGTTTTTTTATGACTTCATTTGAACAAGATCTAATAGTGAGTAAAATACAATTATTGTTTTTTCCTCCTTTTTTTTCCCCCTTTAATCATTCCTCTACTCTTATATTCTCCCCTTTTTCTAGTCTGGAATCTTTTGCCTTCAAAGTGTGTATACAAATTAGGTGGTCATTTACAGTATAGACCTTTCAGCCATACCATAAAAACCACCTTTGTAATATTGTATAGGTTCTTCCTTGGTCCACTTTACAAGACCTGCCATTTTGGAGATGCCCTGGCCCAGCAGTCAAGCCATCTCAATTTTGCCTTTGTAGCAGTCACTTAGATCCTAACACTTTCCCGTTTTTTTCCTGCTTCCAACACAACTTTGAGAGCTGACTGTTTAATCAGGAAGGACCTCTTAATATTAGACTCTTATGAGCTTCTAATAAGTTGTCCAAAATGCTTCTTCATATTCTTTCAATTTAGAATCTTTTGAATTCATTAATGTAAAACAAAATCTAGCAATAGAGGTGCGACTTAGCTAACGTTGGCAAGTATATATTTAATGTTATTTAACAATATTTATTGTAAATGCCTTTTTTTTCCCCCAATCTGGTCAAAAATGTTATTGGAATGGTTTGCCACAAAAAAAATTAATTCAGACAGTAGATCCCTACACAGCCCCTTGTCAGTATCATAAACTGTGACAATACCTATTAACCCTTGCATATTACTTGGCCTACCATACATCACTGATTACTTACAACTGTTTTTTTATCACTAATTAGCACACCTACGTTTTTGAACATCTCATTGACAAACTTTTGTCTTTGTCTTGTGCAGTTGTACAAACCATGTACTTGAGTTAATGTAGAGATACACCTGTTAAAATCTGACTCCAGTAAATGTAAAAGTACTCCATTTAATTTTTACTTGAGTAAAATTACAAAATTATTTTGCCTTTAAATGTACTTAAGTATCCAATGTACTATGATTTATTATGGCTATAACATTCCTATTATAATTTTTGGCAACTCAGTTTATGTAAAATGACTAATGTTACTCTCAGCTCACCAATCTAATAAGAGAATTATACTAATAAATCAAACGCTGATTGATATCTATTACAATTATCATGAACCAAAAACCTCTCTTTTTAACTACTTAAAAAGAAAAACAAAAGTCAGGAGTTTCTTTTATCATTTATTCCTCTGAAAATGTTCTGCTTGCTGTTCAAATATCTTGTTATATAAAGGATTTTGTATTCAAATGTGCAAAAAAGCATGTCTTGTCTTTCTTGCATGTTTACTTTGAAGTATGTGCAGATGGATTTGCCGTTTTGCGCCTATTAATTTTAAATAGAAAATAAAAAAGAATGTGCAGTGTTATAGCATTGTGAGTGATGAAAAACTAATCTGTATTTAGTTTACTTTTCCCTCTTTGCCAGACAATGTGTTCACCAATGTTGGTACAGTACAGGACCATATATTCATTCTTTTTTTTTATTAATATTTAAAAAATTTTGACCTTCCACTGTAGCTCACTAGTTTCATCCTACAAAAAAAACCCAGAACGAATACAAGACATCGATATAGACAAGGCTTGGGGTTATAGCTGGGGTTAAACTGTGCCCTTATCTCTCATAGGCAGGCTCCATTGGAACTTTTAGTATTGAGAGACAAAGAACAGGGCCTGATCCACAAAGGTGAATAGTGGGGGCCCTGAGAGTATGACCCCAAGTAGGGCTCATCTGTGGCTTTCAGGGCAACGATGTCTTGCAGCATGGCTTATTAGTCACGCTAATCTATTGGGGCCAAATTTGCTGAGTTGGGTTGAAAAAACATAAATATTACTAGTCATTTATAGTCACAGGCCCAATAGCTTTCAAACAGTGAAGATTTGATGAAAATTTGATAAAGGTAGTACTAAGAGGGGGCAAACAGCATGAAAAAGGTGGAAAGGGTTAGTGAGGAAATATCAACTCCATCCCTGAGGTGGCTAGCATAATACTAACTATTAGCAACGCTTCAACCAACTTGTCTCTGAACTTTTTGGTTTTGGCTAGACATGTGTGATAGGCCTGTCAGTGGTAGCCAGAGGCATACAGTTTAGACAACCACTTGGGATGTGTGATGAGAGCTGACAGAGAGGGATTTCTGACTCGATAGAGTTATGATAGAAATGAAGTAAAAACTCCAGCCTTTTTAAATGTAACTTTACAACCTTCCTGTAAGTGTAAGCAACAAAAAATATTTGAACATATGAAAAACAAGAATTCAAACTAAAACATCTATAATTGTATTGCACTTTTTCTTTCTTCAGTGTCTGTGTATCATTTCAGCTGGCAATTTGGTGTAACTCTGTAAATTGTTTGCTACGGATAATTTATACAGCGAGCTGTAAACAAGTTAATTATTTGAACATGTTGATTGAGTGTATGCTTTAAGAGCTTTAATTAAATGTACTGAGATAAAGCCCCTTCAGCAGAGCAAAGCACTGGGGTCCCTGGTTAAATCCTGAACTCGGGTTACTGTCAGTGTTGGGTTCTGCATGATCCTCTATTTTCCACATGGGTTTTCTCCAGGTTCTCTGGTTTTCTGCCATCTCCCAAGGTTAATTGGCTACTCTATATCACCCTTAGGTGTGAATGTGAATGCTTACATGGATGGCGTTAGGTTGACGTCCCATCAGGGATAATATCCCAGCTTGATGCTCAGAGTTCCTGGGATAGTCTCTGAATCCTCAGAACAGTCTCTGAATCTTCAAAGATGGAAGATGAAATAACGAATAAGCTTTTTATACTTATAAGAATTGTTAAAAATAATATACAGGCCATAAATATGTAGAATATAAAAAAAACATGTATAAACAAATATTTCTTATGCTGATAACAATCAATCAAGTGACTTAATAATGCTGAATAACGCTCCATGTCTAACTTCTGGTCATTTTGTGTATTGATACTATAAATGTGTTATGGGCATGAACAGTATTTGTGTTGTCCTGATAAAACTGTTATGACTCTCAGTCTAAAATGAAAAATCACAGCCTGGAAACAAATTAATGGTCGAAATAAGGTAAAAAATCTGATTTTAAATAAAAAAATTTTAGAATCCCCTATTCCCATGTGGAGAACAATGAGGTTTCTTTTCTTGTATGTAACACAGATATTGATTCGGTGGTTGAAAATCTGATTTATTACTGCACAGGGAGCCGACGTGAACCCGTCTGTCTTCTGCTGCGCTGGACGTGACTGAGGCTAGTTAGTGCTGCAGAGTAAAGTTTCTGATGTTTTTTCCCTCAGGACTTTTAGGGTTTGATTTGTTCTGGCAGACTTCTTAATGGCTGTTTTACCACCAAACACAGCACATTTGAGAGAAGATGAAGTGTATATTCCCGACATCTAGCTCTATAAAGCGTACTAAGGCTGTGTTTTGTATTGTCTTAAAATATATAATCACACCCTTAATATAACCCAAACGAGGATGGGTTACTTATTTGAGTCTGGTTCCTCTCAAGGTTTCTTTCTCATTCATCTAAGGGAGTTTTTCCTTGCCAGAGTCACCCCATGCTCCTCATCAGGGATATTTACACATAATTCACTGATATTCTTTAAAAGCTGCTTTAAGACAATGTCCAATGTGAAAAGCGCTATGGACATGAACTTGTATGAATTACAGTGTGTTGAACATATTACGACAGTATGGCCAGAGAAAGACGTATCCAAAAAGGAGTTTAATTTGCACTTACCTTTCTGAAATGAAAATACACGACTCTGAGGTGAACATTTGTTTTATGCAATTACAGATTTCAACTGGGAGTGCTTTCATGGCACGTGGCAAAATCAGTCACAAATCTTGATTTAAAATTCTATTTAAACCAACCATCAATTTAATCATCATCCGTCTTCAGGTGGATGAGATCACATTCTGAACCTCAGCCCCAACTGCAGTTTCACTCACACCGAGATTGAGATTAATAATTCATGACCAGCGATATATTCCTGCACGCCTATTACTGAGCCTCATCAGGATATGAGGTCAGACTAATTAAAAGCCAGCTCATTTTGCCATTGCTTGAGGAGGCTTAAGGGAAGTCTGCCATTTATTTATAACTTCCAGCTTCCAAAGGAAAGCAATAAACCTTTCATTGGATTCTTTTACATGACAGCAGAAACAGGCCTGAGGTCAGTTTTAATGGTATTGATGCACGACACTTGTGTGAGGAAGGGAAATGTGGGAATTGATCTCAGTCCAGTTATTAGACTTTTACCAGTAGTCTGTCGCTGGGATCTGATTGATCCATCAGGGCTGGTAAGAAGTGTAACTGTGTTGTAAGGAATATAAGCAAGGTGTGTGTTTATATTAAACACCCGATATTGTGTCTGAGTAACAGGTCTCTGACCCACACAGGTATTGTATGTACTGTGCCATACTGCTGTACAAAGTGCTCCATATTATACTTGCCTACTATTGAAAAATATAGAATCTTCTGTATACTTCATACTGTTCCAGTATATACTATTTACTACATACTGGTATATACTACTGTGTGTGTGTGTGTGTGTGTGTGTGTGTGTGGGTGGGTGGGTGGGTGTGTGTGTATATATATATATATATATAGTTAGTTAGCATCTAACCAGAAGTGCATAAGTGGCCTATTTACAATAAATAAATAGCAGTGTGATAAATAAGAGTATAGGGTCCATGTACAGGGTTGAGGGTGAATAATGTACAGAAGGTGTAGTAGGTAATAATATATGTATATATAGTAATCTACAATATACTGTGTAAAGATTGTGCATAGATGTCGGGGAAATAACATGCTTAAATGACATAATATAGTTATGTAAGTCTGAATGTTGTTTGACACAGTATATACAGAATAAATATGGGTGGATTATACAGTAGTGTGGTGATAAGTTATGGATGGTGCGAAAATGCATAGTGGATAAGCAGTGCAAAAAAATACGAATCCAGTCCGAAGCAGTGCAGCTGCTGTACCACATTGAGATGTAGTTAGTGAGGATGCTCTCAATAGTACAGCAGTAAAAGTTCTGCAGTATCCTGTAGCACAGACGGGACTTTTTAAGTCTCCTCAGGAAAAGCAGTCGCTGTTGTGCCTTTCTGACCAGGATAGAAGAGTTCAGGGACCAGGTGAGATCCTCAGAGATGTGCACTCTGAGGAACTTAAAGCTGGGTACACACTCAAAAGCTCTGTTGATGTAAATGGGAGCGTGAGTGTGATTTCTGGCTCATCTAAAGTCCACAATGACATTCTTTGTCTTCTTGGTGTTGAGTTCCAGGTTATTGTTCTCACACCATGTTACTAGGTGCTGGAGCTCCTCCCTGTAAGCCCGCTAATCATTACACCTGATCGGGCTTATCACCAAACTTAATGATGCTGTTTGAGGCAGTTGTAGATGAAAAGGGAGTATAGGAGACGAAACAATACACCTCCATGAGGAATCCCAGTGTTGAAGGTGAGACTGGAGGAGGTGACTGTGGTCTGTTTGTAAGGAAGTCCAGGGTCCAGTTGCAGAGATTTGTGCTGATGCCAAGCTGTTTCAGCTTCATGATTAGCTTGGAGAGCTAACTGTGTTAAAAGCTGAGCCGGAATCAACAAACAACATCCTAGCATACATGCCAGAGTTGTCCAGGTGAGTCAGGGCAGAATAAAGCACTGTGGAACTGAAATCCTCGGTTGACCTATTCGGGCGAAAGGCAAATTGGTATGGGTTGGGTGGGTAAGGACCAGTCTTTGATACTTGAAGTAGGTGGAGACAGTTGCTTGGGCCAAGGACCGATCGAAGATATCCGTGAAGAACTCAGCCAGCCACACATGCTCTGAGTACACAGACAGGGATGCCGTCAGGGCCAGCTGCTTTCCATGCATTGACCCTGCCCAGGGTAACACATACTTCAGAGGTGGATAGTGTGAGTGGCTGCTCACCTGGAAATAGCTCTGCCTTGAGCATGGGCTCCATGTTCCCTTTTTCAAAACAAGCGTAGAAGAGGTTGAGCTGGTCGGGGAGTGAAGCATAACTGGTTGGTGGTGCCCTGCTGGGTGGTTTGAGGTCAGTGATGGCCTGAATCCCTTGCCACAAGTGTCGGGGGTCAGCAGAGTTCAAGTGCTCCTCAATCTCCTGTTTGTATGCTTGATAAGCTTTGCAGATTTCGCTCCTCAGATTGGCTCTAGCGACGCTGTAGGCTTCCCGGTCTCCAGACCTGAAGGCTGTGTTCTGCTCCAGTAAATGAGTAAACTGTTTACTTCATGCTGCACATAGATCTACTTGTTACTACATATTCCTACTGTGTACTACATATTGACACACTGCCCCAGTATATATTTTATTACAGTATTACTGACATTTTATATATTACATTCTGCTCCATTATAAGCTGTATATTACATACTTTCTGAGTATATAATGGATTCTAGACTGTTGCATATAATACAAACTGCTCCTATAGTTACTGTATAGCAGTGGTCCCCACGTACCGGGCCGCACAGAAAGAATACATAACTTACATTATTTCCGTTTTATTTATTATCTGATTCTGAACGATGTTTCATTTTGGAAAATTACCCGATTCTCTCCGCCACATCTGTCTATGACTCACTCTTGATGCATGTCAAGATGCTTATATATATATATATATATATATATATATATATATATATATATATATATATAAAATAATTTCTTGCCCAATATAGTCTTAACTAGGGCTGTAACGATTCCTTGAGTAATTCGATGCTTCATTTAGTCCATTCAAATAAACACAAAGCACTGTGTTTCCCACAGACTATTATTACTGACGCACTACCTGCTAAACTCTGGACCGGTAACCCAGAAGATGCTGCAGAACGGAAAAATCGAAGAACGAGGAGAAACTAGTGAGGGGTGAGGAAAAGATTCAGGCCAAAGAAAATGGCAGAAAGTTTCCAAAGTTTGGGATCATTTCAAACTAAAACATGAAGAAAACACCGTACAGTGCGGTTACCGTTTTTAAAGTCATTTGAAATGGGTTTTTATATTTTGATTTATATGCAGTGCTTCCAAAAAGCCCCTCCGCAGTGGAGCAGGTTTTTAAAAGCAGCTTTTTCAGAGACAAGAAAACCACATCGCGATACTGTGCGAGATTTAGTAAATAAATACATGAGCAGGAATTAGTGAGTTACTTGTTAAGAGACCTGTCTGATTTTCTCCCTATTATTTATTATTGCTCTTTAATAAAGGAAAAAAGTACTTCTGATCCGATTATTCGACGTAATAATCGCCAGAATACTCGATTACTAAAATAATCGATAAAAGCAGCCCCAGTCTTAACCCAATCATCCTTTTGAATTTTACTAACAGAATCCATCATCAGTTTCCTAAGAGCAGTTTATACTTTAGCCATTCACATGTCAGCATGAAAGCAGTTCTGATGCTCTCTAATAGAGATTTGTTTGACTCAGCCTGTAAAAGCAGGTGTGAAATGGAGAAATCAATACTGCAGATGTCTCTGTGGCTCTGTCATAATAGTAAGACTTTTTTTTTTTTTAGCTGAGAAAAGGAAATTACAGCCTTCACATCTTCCATAATGCAGCAGGTGGGCTTCAGCGAGCCTAACGTAATCTTTTCAAATGCAATAAACAGTGTTTCATGATGCGAGACGGCTCTGAACAGATACGTAGTTGATGTACTGTAAGAAAAAACGTCAGGATAAAAATTCTGTGACATTTCATCATTTTATCTTGGTATCTCCTTATAGTTTCTGTATTACTTTTGAATTTAAGACTCAGGTGTGATACAGAAATTAAAATTGTGCCATGGAGTATATTGACTGGTTGAATAGTTAAGTACTGCCCCCTTGTGGTTTGAATAAGTGCTTGGATTTTGGACGACATTAAACATGAGTAAGCATCTCCTTGATATTGAGAATATCATTAAAATCCAGGTATAGTGCTGTAATAGGTGTATTTATTTGGTTACTCATATTGAAATGAATTATAATCCGTTAAAAATAAACGATGATGCAAATCTATGGGTAGATATATATTTGAAAGTGCTAGTTTACAGTTTCAGTTTTGTTTTATTAATGAGTACATTTCATTTTCAATTAAAACTCCACAAGATTTTGAGACTCTTGTGAGAATCTGCTTTAAGAAATGTGTCATCAATCCAAATCCTATTCTTAAACCATTTTAATTACACAAGAATATTATAAATAAACCCCATATACTGCAACAACTATGTGAAAATACCGGAATAATGTGAAAGTTATTGAAGATGGCACAAAATAAAGTTGTTTTTTTTATTTCATCTTAATTTTCATTACTTTTTAAAACATACACTATATGGACAGAAATATTGGGACAACAGATTTTTCCTGCCATTTGTGATTCTTTCCCAAACTGTTACCACAAAGTCGGGGGCACACAAATGTATAGCATCTTTAGATGCGAGAGCATTAATCTTCCCCTCGCTTGAACTAGGAGAACCAAAAATGTTTCGGCATTACAATCCCTCTGTGCACAAAGCAATGAAAATATGGTTTACATGGATTTGAATGGAAGATCTTGAGTGGCCTGCTATAAACCTCTGACCTCAACACTACTGAACATGTAGCTGAATGTGCACACAATCTCCACAAGCACAGTCCAAAATCTAGTGGAACATCTTCCCAGAAAAGTGGAGGTTGTTATAAAAGAAAATGGGGGCTAAATGTGAAATGGGAATATTAGGGTCAGGTGTCCACAATCTTTTGTCCTTATAGTGCATTTTTAAAAGATTATGATGTTACAAATGGAAAATAAAAGATTGTGGGAAAAAATATTTCGAAAATCCCCATTTTGCATTTGTGCTGTCTGGCTTTATTTAAAGAATGAATGAAGGAATTATCTTATATTTTCTTAATTAGTATGCAGAACATATTAGCAATACCTTGTGAACATACCTGATTTCGGGAGCCGGAGCAAATCATTCAGTGCCTTTCAAAACCTTCGGGGAAAAAAAAATAAAATGTAAAAGTAAAGATAATGATAATGATGAAAATGAACAGGTCTTCTCCGTAAGCATTAATTGAAATCAGAGTTATTCAGATTAGGCAGAATGGAGACCATTTGTTATCTCGCTTGTCTTTTCCTGACCTCCAGTCATTTTAATCAAATTCCGGAGGGGGGGTTAGTACGCAGGTAGATGTCTAAATTTGGCAACAGTTAAATGATCATGTCTCTCCAATCCCGAAGGTAGAGAAATGATTCATTCATGGTGCATAGCTAATTAACTGTAGATACACACACACACACACACACACACACACACACACACACACACACACACACAAAATTTCATAGTACTAACTAATCGTAATGGCTTGTACAGTGAGCCTGTGCCTTTGTGTCGCCCTGTTTTTGGCTGGCAATATTTAAAGTGCTGTGAATCCTGAGATCTTTTTCTGCTCGTGTTTGGGAAGAGTGATGACTGGGTTTACTAAAGACTTCTGATCAGTCCTAACCAGTCTGAATGCCTCGTGTCTTTCATCGAGGCATTCCTTTTTGCAGGACCTCTATTTTGCAAGTTGCAGTCAGTAAAAACAAAAGACAACCACAAAAAAAGGCTTTTTTTTTTTTTTTTTTTTCCCCGTTTTAAATCACCTATAATTTATACAGTGATGACAGGAACTCGGTGAATATCTTACTAGTAATGGGTTCCGGGTCCATCGCGTTTTGTTCCTCACAATCACGAATACATGAAATGCCTAACGCTTTTCAAGGTCCATTCGACATTTCCAGCTCACACCAGGAACGGAGTCTATTTTGATCGCTGTGCCAAACTGACCGCTGAAAGGGTTCATTTTCATTCCACTGCCTCAATACTTATCTGACTGCCAGCTGAGGGTATGTGTGTCTGCGCATCAGCACCCAGGAGAGAAAATGGCATAAATTTAGTCTGACATGACTGAGCTGAAATCTCCTCGGAGGGTAGCACGAGTAGCCGCTGTCCGAGGCCGAGTGGCCTTAATGATGGCCAGAGAGAGTTTGGGATGTAAATATGGTAAACGGTTGTCCTAGTTTGGTGCAATGAAATCTGAAATCATTTAAGAAATAAAATAACTCTAAATAAAACAAAATGTTCATACCTATAATATGCGTTGATCCATCATATAATAGTGATTTTTGTTTTGCCAATTTTGGCCTTAAAGTTTTCTTTCTTTTTTTCTTTTAAATGACCTAGAATTTATACAGTAATGACATGACCTAGTGAATATCAGTAAGTTATGGGTTCCAGTGCCATCGCTTTTGTTCTTCACGATCGCAAATAAAAGAGCGTAGTTTTTGTGTTAAATCAGTGTTGTTTTGGCAATGCTTATTGTTGTTTTGGTGTTTCTTAGTTTTTGTGCTTCTTCATTGTTGTTCTATTGTTGCTTCATTGCGGTTTTGGAAGGCAGTAGCTCAGCGATTAAGGCATGATCTATTTGACTCGATGGATCGAAAGGCCATGAGTTCAAATCTCAGCACAACCAAGATGCCAATTCTGGGACCTTGAGCAAGACCCTTAACCCTCAAATGTCCTGTTAGTCAGGATACAGGCAAATGCTGTAAATGTAAATCTTTGTTGGTTCGTTGCTGATGTGATGTTGCTTCCTTGTCATTTCATTGTTATTTTGCGTTGCTTTAATTGTGCTTTAGTGTGGATCCGGTCTTGTTTCAGTATCGTCTCTGTGTTTGTCTGAAATCTTATTGCAACAAGTAAATGATAAATGTGTTATTTTTATACCAGTTTGTGGGTTTGTGTGTGCTAGTCTTGATCACAACCTTTACTGAACAATTCAGAAAAAGCAATTCTTAGCTTAAAACAGATTGAACTGACATCAGACTAAGATCCCAAATAAAGAATGGTAATGTGTTCATACAGTCCGATGAAAATCTGTTAGTATTTGGAGGTCTTTTTTTTTTTTTTTTTTACTGACTGACTTATTTCTTCATTGACTTACAATGAAGAATTGCAATTAAAAAAACTTTGGGTTTGCATTGGCTGCCATAAGCTCAGCTCTTTAAAAAAAAAAAAAAAAAAACCACCAGATAATTTTCAGATCCTGAGGCTTTGTTTTGTCCTTTTTATTTTTTTTATTTAGTATTTAAATGGATGCCAGACTACAATTCGATACAATGGCACTTAAATTTGATTTTAAATCAATTTTAACTATGTTTTTTTACCACAAAGAGGCATTAAGGAAAATTCTTATATAAAAATCTTATAAGATATTGAAATGAACCCTTTCTGAGATGACATGAGGCATCAGGAGCGTACCAAGGAATTGTTTGTAATGTGGTGGTAGAAATGACATAGTGACAAAGTGTTGATAGTGTTCAAAGGACTATATTTGGAAACATGTAGTAATAAAAATACAGTCTTTGTGCAGTGCTAATTGGTTTTCTGTCATAACTACCCAGGTGTATGTGCTTTAGCTCATTTTGTAGAATTTACTCAGACACTTGGTTCCCTGTGGGGACAGTCTGTGTGCCAGGATATTGGCCCTACTGTGTGAGTGTGTGTGTTTTGGATGTGTCTTCTGTCTCCTCTGGGCTTTGGCACAGAGACAAGTAGGAAAGAGTCAACCAGACCAAAGAGCCGAAGAAAGAGTGAGGAAGCAATAAAGGGTGTCACATCTGTCAGAGTGCCTACTGTTGCCCGCCCATATGCCCTCCCCCAAAAGACCCACACAATCCTCCAGTGTCTCAAAAACACGAAAGTGACCTAATTAAGCACAGGATGAGAGTAAAACACAAAAGAGAGAATGAAATCAGGTGTGACCTGGAGCCGAAAAGGAGAAGGACTGGATTATTAGAGTGCTGAAAGTCAACTCCGTGAGCCTCTTGGCGATACTTTTACTCTTCAAGACTAATGAGATATGTAACGCTACAGATTTGAAATCTTCAATTGAACTCCATTCTTTTTTGCATTATTTTGCTTGAATTATTAATAGACCATTAGTGGGAGATAATTCTTCTTTTGGACAGTTTCGGGAGCCACGGCGAAGATCACGGCAGGAAGGCAATAGCCGAGAAAGGTGAAACAGAAATAGCACAAAGACATTGTAGAGACATGTCTCTGGAGCGCTACAAACAATGACAGCGTGTGAGCTTGTGAATGTGGCAGACAGCGGGACGTAGGCAGCTTCGAGTGAAGACAGGAGGAACTTTTGCCACACATGGGCATCATGATCGTGTTCTTCAAAGACGAGTGGGAGGTGGAGGGTTTGCAGACCGTCAGCATTCTGTTGGTGGTCTGCAGCTCCTTCAGGCTACTGCACTTTTTGGGCTTAATTGATTTTGCTTCTGGAGGTAAGACACTATAGCTGAGATGCCCACAACATATCAGAAACTTGTTCTTTTAGCAGGTTTCTTTTTTTATCTGTTTGTATGTCTGTCCCAAATGGCAAAGTGTTGGAAAGGGAAATACTTTTATTTGAGAAGGGGTGTGATGGTGAAAATGTCTTTTCCGACAAGATACAGATTCCCTAACAAATTAATCTCTTTGGATTAGAAAGGTTACTGATACCCAATCATATATTAGACCATTTCCTTCTGCAAAATAAGCTCTCTATTGTTACTTTCCAGCAACCCATGACAGGAATAAACGTAATTTCATTCCCTCCAGGCTCTAAAAGCTGGGATTGATTGTTCGTGTACGGAGCGTTGTGTCTTCTGTGCTTTCAGTAAATTGAAATCGAACACGTCTGAGCAACTGCATGTCCGTTTTATTTCTCAGGACAAGTGGTACACTGGACTAGACGTGTTCTAGGAGAATTATAACCTGCTCTGGGAAATAAAACGTGCTAAATCGATAGCATTTTTTTTTGGCAGGTTTCATGTTTGTAAACTGCACTGACATCTCATACCTGATCGCAGAGGAATAGTGGTAAATAATTACGCTAGAGATTACGCTGACATAGTGGTGAAAATGAGTAACTTTAGGGTTTTTTTGTTTTTAAAGACATTTGGAAAAATCACCAGCCACAGACCAATTAAATATATAAAGTTCCTCTTATTTTCAACTTGTTCAACTTGTTACTTTACTTGAAAGGCTTCAATCCCAACATCATTAAATGAGAAAGAGCTGCCTATAAATGTCACCTTGGACCTTTTGTGTAAATAATTCACCTAATATTTGAATAGTCTGTTTATTTTCTATAATTTATCTACTATACACACACACACACACACACACACACACACACACACACACACACACACACACACACACACACACACATATATATATATATATATATA
>JAAIIK010000059.1:3024313-3039634 GCA_014706435.1 Silurus glanis | reverse complement strand
TATATATATATATAATAAAAGTAAAATAAATACAAATTCTTTTGTAATTAAATACATTAATTTACCTTTTTTAAACATGTGAATGTTCTGATGAACTTGTTTGTGTCTCACAGACAGCATCGAGGATGATTTTGAACTCTCCACTGTGTGCCACCGGCCCGAGGGTCTGGAGAAACTGCAAGAGCAAACAAAGTTCACCAAGAAAGAGCTGCAAGTTCTCTACAGGGGCTTTAAAAATGTGAGGCTTTCCTGCTTATTCATTGTTGTTTACTGTGTCAAATCTGTATTTCAGCGAATTTGCTATTCTCAGGAATACCGATAAGAATTGTAACATGCGTTTTACATGCGTTTCACAGCGTTTTAACATGGGTGTAGTCGTGAAAATGAGTAACTGTATGTACATGTTCATGAAAAATGCACATCCTTTTTGAACATTCTTTTATTTATATATTTCTTGTGGCAATTGCTTCCCATTTGAGGAGCAAATAAGGGACTGGCTGCATCAGTGTCTGCTGTTCATCTATAAAACGTTTCCCAAAGGTGTTCAGTAGGGATGAGATCAGATGTTAATAGCAGGCCTCTCAAGATCTTCCTCTCCAATCCATGTCAACCATATCTTCATGAAGCTGGCTTTGTGCACAAGGCCATAGTCCTGCTGGAACAGTTTTGGGTCTCCTCGTTCAAGTGAAGGAAAAAGTTAATGCTGCTGCATCCAAAGACGTACTTTACAATTGTTTGTCTCCAACTTTGTGGTAGCGGTTTGAGGAAGAACAACATATGGCTGGAAAATGTCTGGACTCTTTATACGGACTTTTGTCTGTATAGTATAACATGCTTTTTTCGTATAGTATTGTATTGTTAGCTATATAAATAGCTAGATAGCTAAATATAAACTATAGTGTTACATACTATATATATTATACTTTCTTGGTGAACTATTGTAACATATATAATGAATCTGGTTCCAATTAGCAGCAGTCCAGTCCATGATTCTGGTGTAGCACTTCTTTAAAAAATGGTTTTATTCTTGAATTGTGTACACGCTATAATTGCTGCCAAATTGAGGAGCAATTAAAGAGACTGGCTGCAACAGTGTATGCTGTTTATTAGTAGGATCCTTCCAATGTTCCATTTTTCCCCCAAATGATAATGCTCTAGAATACTTGCCTAGTCCATTAATAGAGGAAGCACAACTTAGAGCATATGTGTGTGTGTGCTGATAGATGGATGGATGGATGGATGGATGGATGGATGGATGGATAGACAGACAGACAGACAGACAGACAAAAATGTCAAATTTGGACTCTTCTGTCAACAGAACATGCAGCTGTATAAAACCAGATTTTTCAAGGGTTTGAGAGTATGGGAGTCACAGTGGCAGATTTGAAACTGTCTGGTACAGTCCCAGTTATAAGACAATTGTTAATGATGCTCAGAATGTCTAATCTGACAGTATTTTACAAGAAGGTGGGATGTCAGGAGGAGAACAGTTGGAATTTTAAAGTGATATTCTTACATATCTGAAGGGAAACCAGCTCAAAATCGACTCCATTGTGAGCAGGAAAATCTAGGATCAGGTAGATACTTGGCCGAGCTGAAAGCTTGTGATGTTAATTTTGTCAATGAAAAATTTCTACGATTTTTACATTCAGAGGGAGAATTCAAAAGCTGGGAATTTGCGGAAAGGTTGAGAACGGAGTCAATCGTTGAAAAATTTGTTTCTTTCAATGATGTCAGTTAAGAATTTGTTCTTTTCTGCTCTGACTGCATTTTTTGAAATGCTTTTAATGAGGCAGTCAGCATTTCAGACGATATTTGGAGCCTGTCTTTCTTCCATTTCCGCTTGAGCCTTTGACATTGTTGGCGTAATCGTCGAATGTCACTGTTTAACCGTGGCCGAGGCTTATGTTGAGGATTATATATATATATATATATATTAATCTGACAAACGAAAAAATTTAGAAAATGGATAAAATGCTATTTTATGTATACAGTACTGCATTAACATTATACTTCATTTCATAATTAATAATTATATTTTTATGAATAAATTTCATTATTTCAACATAAAACTCCATAAAACCAATTGCTATCCGTGAGAGACCGGGAAAATCAGCCAAACCAATGAGTTATGTGGCAAATGCAAATCTGCGATAAACCCAGGGGCGCCAGATTGAAACCGCGGTAAAGCGGGGTATTACTGTATAAACACAATTTGTTGCAGTGGTGTAGCTAACCTGTTGCTAAGTTTGCTAGGGTGTCATTTGGTGTTATTACAGTCGAGGTGGGGTTGCTAGGGTTTCAAGAGTCAGAGCAATGCAGTTTAACTTGTCTGTAGTAAAGGAAAGGAAAGCCTAATCAATAAAATGTATTCCTAGTTTTCAATATATTCTTAGATGGAATAAAATTACAATTTGGATTGTTGTTTGTATTGTTCTCCCGATCTTTTAAAGGGGGAGGAGATCACATTTAAATACAGGTTTAAAGATGATCAAGCCATATTACCTGGACCTGTTTTCAAATAACCACAACTCACACAGCAGGGAAGAGTTTTAATCCAGTCATGACGTGCCACTGTGAATAACGCCGAACTCCCAGTTCACACGTCACCTTCCTGCCTGCTTTAAACAAGGATTCAGTGTTGAATTTGTGTTTCAGGAATGTCCCAGCGGCGTCGTGAACGAGGACACCTTTAAGGTTATCTACTCTCAGTTCTTCCCACAAGGGGGTGAGTCAGCACACAGTACATGCAACTTACTATGTATCCTCCGAATACTCTTCACTCTGTCTGACTCTGTCCTGGAACAGTAAAGACTATGAAATGCCAGTATGGATACAACATTATGATGATAAAAAAAAATTACAATTTGTATTTATAACCCTCATGCGTTATTATTGAATAATATTTGTGGTTCCATGGGAAAACCCAATCATGAACATTATGAAATGTTGCCATTTTTTGCATGTACCACTTAAAGATATAGTCATTCATGAACAGAAATATGTTTTTCTTTCTTTTTCAACCAAGATTATCCCCCTCATACCCAACACTGTACTCCAGCGCTCACAGAGTGCATTCTGGCTCACGGCGCACGTCCTGTGCTAACCAAGCGTTAGTTCTGTGTTTTTGATCCGATTATCATGTTTATTATCATCTTTAGTTTAGTCTTCTTGTTTGCTGAGCCTGTTTACAATTTTGGATTTCAATTTGAACTTGCATGCGTTATTAATATTATTATTAAAATGTTCTTATACTGCAGTTGCATCCACGTGTCCTCGTATTACGTTTTAAACTATGACTAAGCCGCTGAAAGTTGGTTTAGAACTGCATTTGAATTTATTAGACTTGGGTCAAGTTTTGTGACCTTAATAATGTAAGGAAATCTACGACGGCTTTTAGTTCCACGTAAATTTTTTTATTTTTTAAATCGAAGATTGCGAGAATAAATATCATAGCAATATTTCGAAAATAGTCAAAATTAAGAGAATAAAGTAGCAACGAGATTAAAGTGGTAGCATTTTGAGAAAAATCACAGAATTGCGAGTAAATTTTAGCTGTTTTGCATAAAATGGACGTGGAGGATTTCGCAATAAGGAAATTTGCTGTCGTTTGGCGCATCAGCACAGAGTTATAAATAGTAAATGGACACTGCAGTGGTTATGAAGGAAACTTGAAAAATCAGACAAACATTTAAGAAATTGTACCTGTGTGCTGTTTCAAGAGGAGATGATGTTTCTCAAAAGACTATGAGGATGATGATCAAAGAAATTGACCATGAAGGAGTTGAACCCCAGAACGTTTTTCAGTCATTTTCAAGGGCACATGGCACTAAAACGCCATCGTAGTAGAAATTAAACTTAACTAGCATTCTTGACGTAGTGCCTGTTTTCACCTCTATATTTGTTCATATTGTTTGTTATTTACATAATGCAATTATTTACCTAAATGCAGTGAGGCCATGTTGGTGAAATCCATATTATGCTTTTCCGCAGATTCAAGTACGTATGCACATTTCCTTTTCGAGGCATTCGACACCAACAAGAACGGATCGGTTAGTTTCGAGGTAAGTCCTGTTCAGTCACTGTTCTAGGTCAGTAGTTCTTAAATCTGGGTAAATTCTTAAAATGGGTATCTGCAATACCCATGCTCTACTAGTGTCCTAATCAATTACTTCATAATTGATAATGTTTCATATCAAACAGTTTTGCGTGTTTCTCTTGCGTAGGATACGGGAACCATATTAATCATAACCGCCTTTTTCTTGCTTTATGGCCAGAGGTAAAAGTCGAGACAAATTTCTGCTCTTTTTAGGACTTTGTCATCGGCTTGTCCATCATCCTCAGGGGGACGATAATCGATCGGCTCAACTGGGCATTCAATCTCTACGATCTCAATAAAGATGGTTGTATCACCAAAGAGGTGAAACTAACATCGATATTCGACAACGATGTCACATCGATGGTGGACGAATAGAACTTGTTTATTTTTATGTCTTTGGCTTTTAGGAAATGTTAGACATCATGCAGTCAATCTACGACATGATGGGGAAATATACGTATCCCTGCATGCAAGAGGACGCTCCCAGAGAGCACGTCGAGAGCTTCTTTCAGGTGAGCTGCACAATCCATGGCATTCGTCAAATGCTGTAACTATTCTATATCGATTTGTTCTTAGTTTGTATTGAATACATATTAAGGTACAAATACCTTCCTGAATGAATGCTTTAGTCTTCAGATTTTTTTCAGTCTACTATTTCTTTGCAAATAAGGGTAGATAAATAGTTGTTTGTCAACCCCAAATAACTTCTTAGTTTCTAGGAATTTTCTCATGAATATGATTTTATACTGTTTATTTTTCCCAGAAAATGGACCGTAACAATGACGGCGTGGTCACCATTGATGAATTCATCGAGTCATGCCAAAAGGTTTGTAATTACACCAAAACAGAACATTACCGAAATCAATTCATCTGTTATCATCTGTAGGAGCAACATTACCTCACAATATTATTATTATTATAAGAAAATAGGAGCAACATTACCTCACAATATAATTTTTTTATCCTAAATCTGCAACAAGCAACTATAAGAATATACTGTATATACAGTAGATCAGCCATAACATTCAAACCACCTTCCTAACAATGTGTAGGTCCCCATTGTTCCCCCAAAACAGCTTTGAGATATCGAGACATATTGCCAAAAGTTTGCGGACACCTGATCATTAAGTATACTACCGTTTTTTCCGGACTATAAGCCGCTACTTTTTCCCCACGCTTTGAAACTCGCAGCTCAAACAACGAATCGGCTAATATATAGATTTTTCCTGGGTTTTTCCCGGTTTCACAAGCTTCAAGCCAAAAAACTGAGCCCCATAACATTAGACCAATGAAATTCTTTATATCAAATCAGATGCGCTCCCACTGAATCGGGCCGCACCACATCATAAATATGGATGATGTTCCTCTGACGTTTGACCTGCGGCTCACTCGGACTGTCTACAGGAAATGCGAATCATTCGTCACGCTGAAAACAACCGGGCACGAAAAAACGCACTTCACCTGTGTTCTGAGCTGCACGGCATCGGGAGAAAAGCTTCACCGATGGTGATTTTTAAACGCACGACGATGCCAAAAGAGAAACTCCCGAGAGAAATAGTTGTGAAAGGAAGGAGGAAGACAGTGAACAATGACTTTCTTGGTAGGCTACTGTTTAGATACAAGCCGTGTAACAGACACTGTCTTTCGTTAAAGCCTGTGTAAAGTTCATTAGTTTCAATGTGGCTACGGCTTATAGACAGGTGCGGCGTATTTATGTTCAAAATAAATATCTTTTCAAATTCAGTGGGTGCGGCTTATATTTGTGTGCGTTTAATAGTCCGGAAATTACAGTATGTGCTTTTTAAGCATTGCACTCCACATTTAGTCCAAATTTTCTCTTATATTTCCTTCCACTCTTCTGGGAAGATGTTCCACTAGATTTTAAAGTGTGCTTGTTGACATTTGCATTCATCAGCCACAAGGGTGTTAGTAAAGGCAGGTACTGATGTAGGTGAGGTGAGGAGGCCTGGGCTTTATAGCAGGCCACTCAAGACATCCTATACAATTGTGTGCCTTCAGCTTTGTGGTAACAGAAAAACATATGGCAGGTCAGGTGTCCGCAAACTTTTGGCAATAAAGTCAAGTGTGTTGTGATATATGACACCAAGACGTTTGCAGATCCTTTATGTTGTAAGGTGGGTCCATCGGGAATAAAACTTGTTTGTCCATCACTTTCATAAATCCTTGATCAGATGGAGTCAATTTGTAGGGCAATTTACCTCTCTGAATAAAGGTGTCACATCTCAAGCCATTTCTGAGAAATATTTGCAGTGTGGCAGGGTGGATGATCTTGTCATTAGGGATGAAAATTATATCAACAAAAATGGCAAGATCCAATGTCTTCCAGAAGATACCGTTTCCATTATTACACTGCTTTGCAGGCCATCTTTTTTCCCCGGACAAGCAATGCACATGGACCAGAAAATGCTAAATGAAAGATGATAAAGAAAATGTGGTTTTACCAGATCAGGCCGTACCTCGTTTTATTGCTCAATGGTCCAGTTGTGATCCTCATGTGATCATCAACAAAGTCACTCAGAGCCCTACACTCCAAATGATGTTTTCTTTTCAGAATGGATTGTTCACGTGCAGCCTGATTTTCTCCACCCCCTAGAAAAAAAACCCTTGTAATGAGCTAATCAGTGTTATTCATGTCAGATTTAGTGCTTTAATGTTCTGGCTGATCAGTGTGAGAGTCAAAAGTCTGTTGGGACTCTAAGTTGAGTTGATCTAGACCTAAAATATCACAAACCAAAATGTACCTTTAGAAAGGTTTACAAAGTGCTACAAGAAATCAAATCATACATCATTTCCCTGTCAGTAAATCAGCTTTTCCACCTCCAAATTTCATTCTTATATGGCAGGAACATGCAGGTGTCTCATGTGTCAGCATAGCAAATCGTATAAGCTTTAACTGAACTGTAGGTACCTCAATATCAAGTAAACCTTTAAATGTCGCTCTACCATTTCTTTTCTACTTCTGTCTGTTTCCTCCACCCATTTCTCCAAGGACGAGAACATCATGCAGTCCATGCAGTTGTTTGACAACGTCATTTAGGGCCACGCTCTATTCAAGAGGAGGGTGCAAGAGCTTCAGGAAGGTGATCACAACCTCCAAACTGGTCACCTGGAAAGCTACTCTTCACCCAGCCAGAGGCCCACCGTCATTCGTTTTCTTTCTTTCTTTTTCCCCCAGAGACATTGTGGAAGATGATGCACAATTCTGGCTCCTAGATAAACTTCAATAACTTGTTTTTCTTACATTCCTGAAAGCATTAAACACATTAGCTGGACTCATGATGAAGCCAGCTGGACACTTTCACATTTAACAGGAAACTCGGAGGAACAATAAGTGACGATAGAAGGGAAAAAGAAGCGACCAACATCTAGCTAGAAGCTATGGCCAATGGTGGAGTTTTTAATTTGATATGTTTTTTTTTTTTAATCAACAGACATTTTTCTAACCGCATGATGTCAAATTATCTACACTATGTAACGTATCTTTTTGCCGAGCTAGTCCAAAGCTTGTCTGTTGTCAAACGGCCATCCAAATGTGCCTCGCTCAGACGGCGTGTTGTATTGTGCACCATTCGAATCCCTCCATTCAGCAGCCAATTCAAATAGAAACGTACACTTTGTACATTCTGGAAGAGTCTGTAAGAAAAGAAAGGTACTCCTTGGCCTTCAAGATCTTAGCAGTTCAGGTTTTTTTTTTTCTTCCCCTTTTCCTGGTAACAGAGGTTTTGTCCTTTTCAACCCATGAAGTGTCTCATTAAGTAGAGCAGTTCGTCATGTATCTTTGTAAAAACAGCAAAGTGGAGCTACGCTGCGTTAACGCTACCCTGTGTTCTCACTGTCAACGCATATTAAATATGAATCGTGAACTCATTGCTGCTGGTAGGAGCCACTAATGATAAATTCAGCATATTACATCATCCAGGCTTTTTTAAATGTATTATTATTAATAACAATCATGTATCACTATTTCGACCTAAAGGCCGGTGCATAGGAAGCTTTGTGATGCCTAGGGACCAGAAAGCTTGTCTAACATGATCAATATATGATCAATAGTGGGGCAACAAATGAGAAAAGGCAAAAGATTATATATTACATAATATATAATACATAATTGAATCTCATTAGATTGGAAATTTAAAGTCAAGCTTAGTAATGTGTTTGCATTTTTGGGGAAAATGTGCAATACCTTACCTTGCATATGTCTTCACCTTTTTGACCTGTCACAACCTGTAACTGAAATGACATCCTTTTGGAATTCTTACCATTTGAGATGTGAACTTTGCACATCTTTATTCTGAGATTTTCTTTTCTTTGGCAAAAGTTCAATCAAATGGAGACAGATGTTGTACAGCGATTTTCAAAGTCTTGTACACAAATCTCAATCAGTTTGTGATCTACATTTGGACCAACACACCTTCTTGGTTTTGAACTGCTATAGTACACCTTTTGGCTATTCACAAGATGAGCCTCCAGCCCAAGTCCGGAGGTGGAAAAGGTTTTCTTCTGGCTCTGTCATGTATTTGGGTCCATCTATCTCACTAGTTTTCTGTCCTTGTTGAAGGAAAAGCATCTCCACAACATGATGCTCCCACCAGCATGCTTCATTGTGTGGATGGTGTTCTCAGGGTGATGAGCAGCGTTCATGTTTTCGTCAAATGCAGAGCTACAAGGCCACAGGGTAAGACCAAACCAGACTTGGTTGCTGCTCTGGCTAATACCCTCTTTACCTGAGCAATCGATTTCAGTGTGGTTTTTAATCCGAGATTCTTTTCAAAGCGATATCTCAAGAACGATTGTTGAAAGTATGCCGAACTTATGATTGTTTAGGATTTGTCATTGTAACAATGTTATTTTGATAGCTCCTTGGTCTTTATGATGCTGTTTGTTTGGGTCTGCGTTACAACAAATTCTTTCCGATCAGCTCTACGCAGGTGTTGAGACGAAAGGACACAAAAAACACCATAGACTTCAATATTTAAGCAATAATTTTGAACGAATCTCATCCAGTATGGCCACTTTATCAATTCACATCAGTGTGGAGTGGCGATGTTTAGTTATCATTAGAAGAGCCAATCGTCAGCACCATTTATGTCGAGGTTTATGCAAATGTTCTTTTCAAAATGCCACAAGGAATGAAGAAAAAAAAATGAATAAAATAAAGATCGTGTCCTCATTAGAACATTTTCCCCTCCTGAAAGGTCAAACCATGGCAGGTGCTCCAACACGGTCATGTCAACATTTTTCTGTTGGCTTACAAGGACAGAGGGGGAAGGTTTGTTTAGAAAAGAAAGGCAAAGAAAGGTTTGTTTAGAATCTGGAGACTTCCTTTCATTGCGAAAGAGGAATGAAGGGAAAATGTTTACCCTTATTAAAAGGTGTGTTACTGACATCAGTCTCTCATAATTGTGTGTCAATGTCCTTTTAAGACAAAGAAATAATATTCCCATTAGGAAGGATTTTCATAGTAATATTTTAACATCAGTCCAAAGAATTTATTTGCTGCCATAATCAGAAAAAATTTTACTCACAAATTCACTGACCAAACATATATTAAGGTTGTCGTTCATCTACCAAATTTATTGTCTGAAGCCTATCGAGAACATGTTCTTACGTTCACTCCGATATGTTCGTGTGTCTTCTGTCATGGAAAGAAAAAAAAAAGCTAATTTGTGTCGACTAGAATCGTCTGCAAAAATTTTTATTGGATCTCGATTCTTGTTGGCGCACAGCTTCTTGTCCGAGTTTCCCAAAATGCATTAGTATTTGTATTTATTTCCTTTTAGATCCCCCACTTCAGCATCAATGGACAGTGTTGTTCATACTCGCATGAAAAGTAATAATCTGCTGTATTAACCATTTCTTAGGTAGATTGTGCTGCAAAACGAGTAAAGATATCCTTGTATATTTTGTACAGAGAGTATAATAATAAAAAAAAAATAAAAAATAAAAAAAATCACTACAACTGCTATGCAATGACGGGCGAAGTGTCTAAACTGTTGCAATGTCTTTGTAGTAAACCATAGTATTAAACGGATATCATATGATGACATTACTACTGATGTACTGCTTCCACTTTCTCACATTCCCCAGCTCCTCAGACACTCCGTCGTGTTGCTGTGTGAACCCATTAGAAGCATGACTGCTTTAAAATTGATGCGATACACAGCTGGAAATGATTTCAGGAGAAAATGGCAGATGTGCTGTTACAGGAAACTAATATGGCAAATATCTGCAAAGATACAAGAGCCAATTAACAAGAATTGGGGATTTGCATTTTTTTCTTGGTTGCTTTGGAGCGTTTCTCGAATCATTCTTAATATTTGCAAGCCGGTAAGTGAATTTCTCAAAAACTGTTTGTACAAACAGCACAACACTGGATTTCTTTCATTCAAAACCCTTGACTTTTCTCAAAATCTTCCGTTCATCTGTCCAACGGTAAGTATTTGCGTCTAATTGTTCACAAACAAGATCATCAAAGTGGTTAGTCGTGTTTAGTATTTCCTGATGAAAACTCCAGTTTGGATTTCAATGACAGAAAATGCACAAGTCTGAATTTGTGCTGTGTTGCATCTATGAATTTCCACAGCACAAATGTACACATTACTGTATGTGGGCTATTGATTGCAAGAGACCAGGCAGCATTCACTTTGTACTGTACTTACTAGTGTTTATTGTTTTGTTTTGTCTGTATTCGCGCGCCAATTGAAGGTTCACGAGATTCGCCTTTGACCTGTTTGAGAGAACCAGTTGATCATTGGTTGATCTGAAGCCGTACACTCGCCTTTATTAGTCACATTTAAGATTCATCTGTACATTTTATCAGTTGAAGACACATTTACATGTGAAATGAAATGTGAAGAAAAAAAAAAAAGCTTGACTGATGATTTAACCTGGTTTAACCATTTTGCATTTAACGACTTGATGCCGAGATGTTTTGGGGGTTGAAACTAAGGTCGGGTAAACTCAGGTAAAAACCAGTATAATATATTTTGAGGAATCGCTTGAATAAATGTACTGACGCGTTTGAGATGATGTGAAGGGTTGAACAAATAGTTTTGAGAATTTCATTTCCGATCTGACAACAAAAAAAAAAACACTGACCAATCAGGAACGTAAATTGGAATTCCATTACCATGCTTTTATTTTAACCAAAAACATCACTTAGATACTGTACCTTGTTCTTGATCGTAAATTTGGTGCATGGTTAAGAACTGCTTTTAATTTCGAATACAATTTACAAAATAACTGTCCCATTTAATACACTTCAAATATTTATTTGGTATAAGTTACTATTGATTGCAAAAGTAGACACACCCTGAATTTAGCAAAGAAGGTAATGGGCATTTAGAGGTACACTATATGGACAAAAAGTATTGAGAGCTAAAACCTAGTGAACTTTGGGATAAATTGGAACGCTGATATAATCAGTACCTGACTTTACTTGTGCTGAATGAGCACAAATCTCCAACATCTAGTGGAACATTGCAGAAAAGTGGATGTTATTATAAAGAGCGAACGGGGACTGATGCGTTCAGAAAGCACATACTTTTGTCCATATGGTGTAGCTGGGAATATGAATACATTTACATTGTTAAGAAGGGAAATGCAAAGGGTGACAGGCGTTCAAACTTTTGCAACTGCGTAATAAGTGCTATTTAGAGAAATTGTGTAATTCTGACATATGAGGAAGAACATTTGTGTATTTTGCACTTTTACCTGTTGGTTGATAGCAGACAAATGCGTTTTTCATTTTAATAAACTATAAACTGGCAGATGACGCCAGAATCTGAGGTTTCGTTACCAGCACGACTTTAAAATGCAGGTGAAAGATTGTGAAATACTTTTGGAAATCTCTCTCGAAAGAAACCGGTGTTTGACACAATAACAGTATAAAGTCTTGAAACGAAGAAGGAATTACTTGGCCACTTTTCGTAGTTCTGCAAGGACCCAAATGGCGAAAGTAAGCAGAGCTACGGAGCCGGATTGGTGTGTGGCTGCCAGGGAAGTTGGCACGTACAGGAGCAAAGTGCTGATCCCAAGGGCCACCTACAACAACAAAAGACAACAGGCAATCAAAAAGCAATCGGACATTCAAGCAGTACAAAACGAGGCGGGATTAGAGTCTCATACAAGGCTTGCTTTTGATCTCTTCACTTCCTGTTTACCAGTGTATTCCGATTACAAGTCACATCCCTCATGAGGCTTGTTCATTTTGTTCTCTCTCTCTCACACATATAGACATATATATTCGTATATATGCATAGATATTCGTATATATGCGTATATATTCTTAAATATTCTTAGATATTCATATATATGCGTAGATATGCATAGATATTCTTAGATATTCATATATATTCTTAAATATTCTTAGATATTCGTATATATGCGTAGATATTCGTATACATGCATATATATTCGTATATATACACTGAGTGCTACAGATATTACCTTCATTATTAAAGAAAGGAACATAGAACACAAAACAATGGCCTGCTTTATTTTTATTTATCTCTCTCTCTCTCTATAGATAGATATATATATATATCTCAAGTCGCACAAAAATATGCAGAAAAAAATGTAAACTTAAGCAGCCTGAAGAAGCCTATTATACTCCATGTTCACATCGCTGTGAGGATTTCAGCCACTGTTTTAACATTGCAGAGAAAACTGTTGGTTCTGATTGCATAGTGTCCCATAGATGTGACCCTTTCACTAAAAAGGATGATTCTACCCACAGTAGTTCTGCATCTTCAGACTCTACAGTTCCCACTTACTGCCCCTCTGGTCTTTGCCCTGTCACTTCTCGATCTTTGTGACAGATTACCTCAGGGGCGAGGCCATATATACACTTAAGTGCTGTCTTAATAAATGAAAACTTTCAAAGATTATCAAAAGTTATACTTTTGAAGAAAAAAAAAAACGGAATTCAAATTTACGGTAAGTTCTTCTACTGAGTTGACAAAAAAGGTATTTTTTTAAAGCATCAGTACTAAACCTTTCCATTTATATTCAGTTTTGTTATGCTGTTACTTTGACTACATTTCTGGTTAATTTATTCATATGCTTCCAAATAAGTGGAGTCAGCAAATAGCTGCATTAAATCAGATGATTTTGCTTTTCTCAGTTCACTAATCACTTTGTTTCTTAAACCTTTTAAAAACAATATATCTGAATGAAGATCATTATTTATTCAAGGAAAAAAAAAAATAAAGTTTCTCCTGTAAAAGAACATCTAAACTTCTGGTTTGTATTTGAAAGTGGGTCCATTATAAAATAAAATAAAAACACTCATTTAGATTATCAATTTGAAATGTAACATTACATAAACAAACATTTTCTGCTTAGGAATTCCAATTTGTGTATTATTAAATCTAATTCCAAAGAAACGGTTTGGAAATCTGTGAGATATCCTTAATCACTAGTCCTAGATTAGTTTGACCCAGAACACTCAGTTCTTGACTTTAGCCTCTCTTCGTACGCTAACGCTGTAAGAAAACCCAAACTGTCGCCTTTGGGTATGGCTAACCTGCGTTTTGTTGCTTCTGCCAAACGAATAACATGACCAGATGTGGAGTTATCATCAACTGTTTTTATGTTCTCACAATATGTTAATATGTATCTTGTTGCCATTAGTAGTTATAGTAATTTTGTTGTAAACTTCTAGAATAACCTTTTTGTATGTTTCTGTTGAACATACCCTAAACTATCTTTTTGTGGCATGTGTTACTTTGCTCGTACACACACAGTGGTTCCTGTATTTCTGTTTTAGGCTTATCTTTTGCAGGCTCAGCATAACCTTGTGGAGTTGTCTCTCCTAACTTTCTCTTCTGTTCACACACACACACACCTGGCAGCCCACCCCTTTTTTTTTCTCCTTCTCTTTGGAAGTATATCTTCATGTGTGAGACAATAAACCTTGGAACTTCTCTCTGAAAGCCGACTCGTGTGTTTCATTGAGACTTCCCCGTATACGTAGGAGAGCAGAGGTCGAGAGGAAAGGCTGAATTCAAGGGTATCCTGTCCAGGTGACAGAAGGCAATCCTGCCCAAGCGGCAGAGGATAAAACACTTCCTTACAAAATCGTTGTTTTATACATTTTCTGAAAGTCAGTGTCGACCTATGATCAGACAAACCTGTTAACAAAATTATCAATAACTCGCTCTGGTTTATTCGTAAAACTGAAATCCATCAGTGTATTACTAGTTTGTGTAATTCTTGTAGGGCTCGTTATCATTGATGCAACATATTTAGATGCAATTTTTTTAAAAGTTTTTCTTACTTTTATCCAACCAATTTATATTAAAATCTCCCAATTAAATTGTTTTAATGCATCAATTAAACAATTTAAGCAGTTTATTGAAATCATGGAAAAACGAGGCAATATGAGAAGGGCGGGGTTGGGTGTTATAAGACTATAATATTATCATGACCAATGCGCCAAACCAAAAGAACATCCCAGGAATCAATATACAGTATGGGAAGAGACTCCTTACCTTTATTATACTCATTAATCCACCTGCTTTCTGGCTTTTATTGATTTCCAGATTCAGTTACAATTTTAGCCACTAGAGGTCATGTGTTGTAATGTAATGTGCTTGCATTTACACTATACAGACTTTACACTACACTTTAAAGGTTTGTGGTCACCTGACCATTAGTATGCGTTTTGTGGACATCCTATTCCACATTTATTTCCCATTTGCTGATATAACCATCTACTATTTGGGGAAAAGGTTCCTCCTGATTTGTGGACATTTGTGCCTTTGAGATCAATGGTTTTCCTTCCTACCCATAATAAAAACAAACAAACAAATAAATCAATCAATCTTCATGGAGCTGGCTTTGTGCACAGGGGTATCATCATGCTGGAACAGGTTTGTGTCTCCTAGTTCAAGTGAAGGCAAAATATAATGCTCCCACAATCCTGTACAATTATGTGCCTCCAGCTTTGTGGTAACAGTTTGGGGAAGAACCACATATGGCTGGAAAAGGACAGGTGTCCCAATACTTTTGGAAATAAAGTGTATATTCCTGAAGACATTTCTTTTTTCATTTCCTCAGCTCGGGGTCAGTAAGTGCATGTAAGCAAGAGGTTATGTAATCTGCACTGTGTTTATCAATACAAAAAAGAAAAAATAAACAAAATTCAAAATAAGTAAAAAATTATATATATATATATATATATATATACACACACACAT